>PITA01011088.1:0-68535 GCA_004023965.1 Spilogale gracilis
CCAGTGACCAGATGGCACAGGGCAGTGACAATGGCCTGGGCCTTGGTGAGCTTCTGGAAACTCAGTCACTTCCCTACCCTTGTCACTCTGTTGCTCCTGGCTTGTTCCCACACAGGAATAGGAGACAATAGAAGACCAGGGAAAAGAAAAGAAGCCTCAGAGGATGACCATCAGGATGGGAAGGGGTGACTGAGGGATGGAGCAGGGAGGAGACTGGCTGATGTCTGAATCATAGGGCTGGCTGGAAGAGGCAGGAAGCCTGGGCGCCGGAAGCGGGGGGATCCATGCGGGCTCTGGCGGTGGTGGTAAGGGCACAGACGTAGGAGTCCAACAGGTCACAACTTAAACTTAGGCCCCACCACGTCAAGCACAATTCTTTGGCTGCCCTGAACTTGAATGTCTTCTTCCTTAACACAGAGTCACACTATCCCTGATTGCAGAATGCCAGGAGAAGGTTAAATGAGTTAATATCATAGAGCCCTTTGCTCAGTACATGGCAGATGGTAAGCTCTTACTTCTACTGTAATTGCTGTTTTAGTCATGAAAACCAGAGGCTGTGCCTCCTGCTGACTTGTGACTTCTGATTAGGAAGAGGGCAACCCCCAAGAGGCAGGGGGCAGAGGGGCCATCACACAGATTCCCAGTTCTAAGGGGTCGGGTGGAGGAAAGGGGCTCAGACAGAATGACCATGACCTTGAGTAGGAGGCTCACCAGCGGTACCCTCCAGATGGCAGCCCCAGGTCCAGACTGAAGCCGGAAACCAGGTTGAGAGACCCCTACTTCAGGCCACCAGTCAAGGCCAAATGCTTGAGAGATATTATCAAGAAGCTAGCAACAGAACTGAACTGGGAGAAGATAGGTCCAGAAAAAGGAGGTTGAGGGCTTGAGTGTCAAATCTGGCTTCAGGAAGCAAGGAGAGCGTGGGGAAGGGTGTCCACCAAGGGGATAGTGATGAGCTGTGCCAACTCCCAGCAGCGCTAGCTTGCGAGCTGAATGACCTTCAGCACGTTACTTAACCTCTCTGGGCTTTGGTGTCACCATCAATAAAATGGGATTGTAGGCAATAACACAATGTAAGATTTAGGGCCGTGTGAAGATTCAAGGAGTGGGTAAGCATTTCAGTGTCCGGCACATAGTCTGTGGTCACGTCAGCTCCTGCTCTTACTTGATGAACTCTGATTCTGGGATGTTCAGGGTAGTATTGACGGGAGTTCATCCCTGCTCACCAGGGTAGGAAAGCAGAAGGGATGGGGAGCAGGAGCCCTAGCTGAGAGCCAGGTAGAGATGGGGGGCAGTGCCTGGAAGGGGTTGGTAGGTAAGAAAGGTGGTAAGAAGCCCGGCAGAGCTGAGAAGAGGGGTTCCCCATCTATGCCATGGCCTGGATCTTGGGGCACAACACTGTAGAATTCAAATATCCTTCAACACATAAAATCTCCAGAATTGTGCACTGATCTTACTTATCCTTTTAGAAATATCCCACGTGGGTCTGCAGGATGTCAGGCCCCGTGTACTAGGTACTATTGGCTAACAGATACATCCCTACCTCCTGGAACTTGTGATCTAATCAGAGGCGAGGGGGAATCTTGGCCCTGAGTAGGTGTGGGTGAGGAAGTTTGCGGTGTCTGGAGCGCAGGGTATGAAAGAGCGGGTACAAAGGACCTGTGGTGAGAGGAAGCACACTAAAGAGGTGAGGGTACTAGTGCTAGAAGAGGAACTGCTTGCTGGCCTCCCAAAAGAGTAGGTACCCAGGATACTTAGTTACTAATGAGAGAACTGAGGTCAGAGGTTACATGAACGTCAAGGTGAATCATTGAGTAAATGGCAGGGCTGGGCTTCAAACTCAGGTATCCTGAAATCCTTGAGCTTGATAACCACATCCTGGACCTGTCACAGGGCACCCTGGCACTGCCACCCTTCCTGGATTGGCACAAGGCATGGGTGTCTCCCAGCTGTCCACACATTATCCCTCCTGCCTAGGGAGGATATTTGGGTGGGAGACTGGGCAGCCATGGAGACCTCTGCTTGATGGGTCCTTGCCGGAGCCTTTTACCTCTGTCTTGGAAATGCAATATTGAAAATCAATGGGGAGAAAGCATCTGAAAGGGGAACTAAATCAACTATCCCAATATAGAGGAGTTAATCATCCAAAATTAACCTTATAACGTCTAGTATCAAACTGATCTATAAAGAAAATCAATAGAGAGCAGATCAAACCCCCAGGCCTCGTGTCCCATCCCGGCTGCGGCTGTGACCAGAGTGTGGCAATTGGGCTCTATTACCTGGAAACTATCCCTCAGCGGTTGATAGATTTAGCCAGGGGCTTTCAATGGATAGTTTTCATATACATTTCTCCTCCTTGCATTTGCTTAACTGCCATTCTTAGAGCCTTAAGTAAGATGCACTTAGCTGAAAATTGTCCTTCACCGAGGAGACACGCTGTTCCCACTGAGATAGATAATCCAGCATTGTGTATTTTCGTGCTCGGCATCAGGACGCAGCTACTTTTCAGTTCCAAAGCAGCCCAGAGCAATTTCTGGGGCCAGGATAGTGCCCTGAGAGGCAGAGTAAAGGTTGAACAGAGGAGGACCTCTAGAGGCAGATCCAGGAAGGTAGTTTGGCCAAGCAAGACTCAGGGATGTTGGGCACAGTGACCACAGGTTCTGGCCAGATGAGAAAGGATGTGGGGGTGGCTGGGACAGGGGCTAGGCAGCTGAACCATGATCTCCCCAAACACTTCAAGCTATTTCTTTAATCAGCACAGTGGGGATGATTTTGGTGGGGTGATTCATGGTCTATCCTTCCCCGTGGATATAAGCCCCATGAGAGCAGAACTTGTTTGTTGTGTTCACCATGAACCTTCCAGCATCCGGAATGATCCCTAGTGCACAGCAGGCACTCTGCCTCTCTGTGTAGATGAACTAAAGAACAGAACGAGCTCAGCGAAGTTCAACACCTGCTTTCAAGCAAAATCTCATACAGAACAAAAGGTAGGGAGCCGGTGTCGATGAGAGCGCTGTGAACAGCTTGGCCAAGCAACTGGCCTGAAGTAACACAGCTTGGAACTGATGGTGCTGGATTGACGCTCACAACTCAGGCTGCCATCACTTTCTAAGCCACAGCCCTTTCCTGCCCCTTTAAAAAAATTTTAAAAGATTTTATTTATTTATTTGACACAGAGAGGGATCACAAGTAGGCAGAGAGGCAGGCAGAGAGAGAGGAAAAGCAGGCTCCCTGCTGAGCAGAGAGCCCAATGCGGGCCTCGATCCCAGGACCCTGAGATCATGACCTGATCGAAGGCAGAGGCTTTAACCCACTGAGCCACTCAGGCACCCTATCCTGCCCCTTTTAGAGCAGATTTGCTGTGAGGGCTGTCAGTGAGGGTGGAGTTGGATAGAAATGTTGAGTGATTAGTGCCATCTGCTAGATGGCGGCCTTGGCAGCCCCAAGCTCCTGTCCTCTAGCACAGACCCCCAACACCTAGCAGATGGCTTCAGAGCCAGCGTTGGCGGGACTCTGGTGAACTGTCCGAAGTTGAAGGGCCAACCCAGTAAACACCAACTCAAGAGAAAGTCAACTTACAGAGGACAGGAAAGTTTAGGGTGGTTTGTATCTGCTCAGGCCCCACCCCTGAGAAATGATCATGGCCTGGACCTATGGCATCGTAACATACCAGCACCCTAATATTCAAAGTTGGAACAGAGGAAGACACTATAATGTCAGCAGCGGGCGGGCCTTCTTCCTTCAGTTTCTCTTTCTTGAGGACCTTGACCATCACATTTTCTCCCCACCTCTAGGGAGCATTTGTCTCTCTTTCATGGTGTAGGTCTAAGCATCAGCAGGGACCCTTCCCCTCAGAGCAGCTGCGGTCATGCTAAATTACATCACGGGGACACTATGTTTACTGTCATCTTACCAGCGGGTAAACTGAGGCTCAAAAATGTTGGGTGACATTTCCATGGTCCCACAGCGACTAAGTGTTAAATTCAGGATTGAAACACAGGTCAGTCTGAGTCCAGAACCCATGTTCTTTCCCACAAAGGTTAGTGGCTCCCTTATAAACATCGAGAATCCATGCTTTGTGCAAGCATATTGTGTCTGCATATAAATTGAGCATTTTCCAAGAAAATTGAAGCCTGCTTAACATGAGAATGTTTATTATTGGAGTCAAGAGTGAGACAGTGAGTGTTTCCAAGAGCAGCATTTCCTACTTTCCGATGTTCATCCTTTGTTCTCTTGGTGATGATAAAAAAGGATTAAACTTTTAGAGGAAAAAAAAGGTTTTTTCCCCGCAAAAATCTGGTTTTGTCCAACAAGAGCAGTACTGGGAATTCTCAGCCTTGTAGACATACAGGGTAGCTGCCTTGGGACCAGACAGACCTGGGCTCAACAACGGGCTCCCATATTTCTGACTCAGAGCAAGTTTCTGAAATTTGGGGGCCTGGGCTTTTTCATCTAATTCATTTATTCATTCATTCATTCATTCACCAGACATAGACTAGTCCCAGGCTTCTCTACTAATCTTGATGTCCTCTGTAGGCTGCATGTGGGAGTGTGGCACAGGAAAGGAGGGACAGCATGGACTTATCCTGAAGCAGACACTCCCCCTTCTCTTTATTAACTGCTCTCACCCACAGACAGCAAGTGGGAAAGCCCCGGGTCAGTCCTGCAATGTGATGGATCTAAATGTGCCATCTCTGGGTCAGACTCCCTGGATCCACATCCGAGCTTTGCCACCTGTGGGCTCACTGACCCGGGCCAGATAGTTTTCCTGGGCTTCATTTCTTACTCTGTAAAATGAGGGTGCTGATAGTGACATTTTCTATTTCATAAAGTTGTTTTTGGGGAAAATTTGGTTAAGTCATGTAAACCACTTTGCTCGTCCGTGGAGAGTTGACTCTGTCCAGCCCCGATGATTCTTTATATCCACTATATATTACATATATATAAAACATTTCCCCATCTTACATAGAAGGAAGCTGAATCCCAAAATGGTGAAATCCAGGGCTGCTGGGTTCCAGGTAGAGGTAAAGAATTTATCCAAGGGCACCTGGGAGGCTCAGGGAGTTAAGCGTCTGTCTTCACCTCAGGTCATGATCTCAGGATCCTAAGATCAAGTCCTGCACCCAGCTCCCTGCTCAGCAGGGAGTCTCCTTCTCCCTCTGTCTCTCTGCCTCTCCCCCTGCTTGTGCTCTCCTTCTCTCTCAAATAAATAAAGTCTTAAAAAAAAGAAAAGAAAAGAAAAGAATTTATCCAAAGTCGCAGAACTGATAGGTTCAGATCCCTGTGTGTCTGCATCTTACCTTCAGTCCTTCCCCAGTGACTAAGAGTTCTGTTGAGAAAGGAATGGGATGAGTCTTCTGCGCTTGGTGGGAATCGTGGCTCTCCTTCAGTGCTCACTTCCTTCGGCAGCTCCATGAAGGGACATGCCCCAGAACAGTGTCGGTGTCCCAGACTGCAGTTTGCAGAATTCAGTCTGTTCCCTGTCATGTCATCGTCAGTTTGCTGGCATCTCACTGAGCCCTCAGGGGCCAGGCCACAGCCATGCCGCGGTATTGGGTAACCATGGTCGTCATAGTACCTCAGAGTCTTCTTGACTCCCCCTTCTCCTCCCTCCTCTATGTCCTGAGCATCCTGTCTCTTAAACATCTCACTCTGTTGTCCCCTCTCCCTCCGAGCCATTAGCATCCCTCACATGTAGGTCAACCTTCAGGTTCTCCCTCTTTCATTCATCATCCATCGTCATTTCCATGTAAACTTCGAAGTGGAAGTTATGACCAGTCTGCCCCCCCCACATAACACCCTTCTCTGCCTTGCCATCCCCTCTCTCAGATTTCTTCAAGGTCTGTCCTCTAACACATGTCTTGGAATCTGACCTTTACCTCCGTATCCAAGAATCTCTCTTCCCATACCAACCCAGGGGCTCAACTCAGTACCTATCAAGGGGGCTCTGTGATCTCTGTTATTTTCAAACAGGCTGCCCTACGACCTTGGACATCCTATACTTTCATCCAATTCACTTCTTATAATTCTAAGTGCTCAGCTGGTGGTTTACCTCCTCCTGGATGTCTTCCCTGATTACACTGGTGTAGATCCTCTGCCTTTGTACCCTACGATGGTCCATGCCATCTATCCATTTGCTTATTCCCCCTGTGATTGTCTGAGACATGTTTTCAGCAAATATTCACTTGCTTCCCTTCCCTCCGTGTGTGAGCTTGCCACAGTGATGCTGACATACTTTGGGCAGTGGGGTGTGAGTGGGCATGAAGCAGGCAGAGGCTTAACTGTGCTCACAGGGCTGGGCTTGCATTCTTGTGCTCTTATGACCCACTGGGGGAAGAGAAAGCCCTGCGTAGCTATTGGCTCTTCACTCTGGCTTCAAAATGAGCCCACAGGGAACAGTCTGGAGTCAAACACAGTTGATCGGCAGCCCACAACCTGGATGACCACCTGGGCCCAGCCCTAACCAGCATGCAAGCACGAGAACACATACCAGACAGCTTATTAACCAGCATTCGGTGGCAATAATTGATGAATATTTATTTTTTACTTGCTTTCCGTCCCTCTTTGAATCTGTGGGCAACCGAAGGGCAGAGACAGTCCCTTACATATAAATCTATGTCCCCCGCATTCAATATATGATTTGGCACATTAAAAATCCTTGATATCTGTTTGAAGGAAAAAAGAAAGCAGGAGGAAAGGAAAGCAGGGTGATGGGGGGGGGGGAGCCAAGAGGAAGAAGAAGAAAAAAAAGAAAAGAATGATTATAGTCTCAGCCAAGCTCAAAAGCCTTTGTTAAAACGGCTTTTTATTGGCACCTGAATTTAGTAATTAAGCCCCATGCCAACAAGGCTGTTGGGAAAGATTCAGAAATGAAAAAAAGAGATGAAAAGTCACCAAAATGGCTGTCTATCAATCCAAATTCATCTCAAAAGAAGGGAAGTAGGCTACTTGGCAAGCGTCAAGGGTGCCCAACTCCTACAGGGACCAAGTTACCCCGGGGAAAGGCAGGGTGTTGACTGATACAATGACATCTTCTTCTGAAGGAGATGAAGGGGGTGCCAGAAAAGACAAGCCAGGAACCGTGGGGTTCACGGTAGCAACCCCCATGGACATGGCTTCCTGCTACCCCTCCTCCCCCACTATCGCTCTCTCTCATTTGGAAGGATTCTGGCTTTGAGTGCCATATGCAAAAGTTCAATGGGTGTCAGTGCATGGAAACTGATGGTGGATAGGTCACGGCGTTGGGAGTCAGAATTTCACTTACTGATGATTTGGCATGAGCTGTCTTCCTTCAGCCTGCCCATTTGTAGAAATAATTTGTACTTTTTATTTTCATCTTTTCTGGCACCGTAGAGAGCACCAGGGAAGTTCAGATTTCGGATCCAAATGTTTTTCTGTTCCCAGAGCTACACTTTCTCCAGGCCAGGAAGATGAAATTTTTTTAGCCTTCCTTAGGGGTTCCCTAACTAATACCAAGAATCCAGTGATGATTCCCTGTTTCAAGCACTCAGGTCAGGCACTTTACATCAATGATCTCCTGTAATTCCTTGCAAGAACGCAGGAAAGCTGGGGGAAGAAGGGATGAGAGAAGGGAGAAGTACCAGTATTTCACAGATGAGGAAACTAAGGCTCAGAGAGGTAAGGAACTTGCCTTTGATCATCTAGTGCGGAACAGAGCAAACTAAAACCCAAATGCAGCGCTGTTGGAGGTCACACATCAAGTCCAGTACATCGCGTCCCATGACACGCTCTCTCCTCTCTGGCTCCATTCCGTCCATTCCGTCCATGAGCAGGAGGTGCCCTTGCCAGGTTGAAGGTTTCACTCTCCCGACAGGGAAGGCAGCAGCAAACAGAGTCGGGAAGTTTAGCATGTTCACTGTCTTCCAAAAATTAGCATGTCAAAAAATCTTTCCTTGCCTCTGCTAACTGTGGTCTCCAGGGAAACAGGGTTACAATGCAGTGCTGGGCGGCAGTAGACAACACCATCGTGCAGGTGGGCTGCTGAGTGCTCATGCTGGGCGCGGGAGCAAGTATAGCCCTAGGGACGAGAAGGTGAGGTTTTGAACCTCAGCCCCACCGTGGGTCTGGAGTAAATCAGCCTGGTCTTCCTCAGCCTCACTCCTTTGAAAAATGCAAGTGGGGGGTTTTGCTTTGCATGTTCTATGCTGGCAAAAACAACAACAACAACAACAGCAGCAACACACACACACACACATGCACACACACACACACACACACACACCCCAATACCCAACAGTAGGAGATGGGCAACGTTTTGACATACTCATAGTATTCCACGGTCATTAAACCATGACTGGGTGAAATACGGACCTGTTTCATATTGAACTAGGTTTCAGGCACTGTGTTTTAATTTCCCCTCAAATCTATAAGGTTTTTATCAAGTCCGTTTTATAGAGGAGGTGAAGCAATTAGCCCAGAGTCGCAGCTAATATGTAAAATCAGAGTTAAAACTGAGGCCACCTGATTCGGAACTCACTCTGACCACAACATAATTACATAGAAACGTGGTCTAATTTTAAACTTTAAAATGCAAGTTATGAAATGGAATGATTATCAGTTATTCATTACCAGGTAATAAGCCATCACCTCAAAATGTAACAGCTTCAAATAACAATCATCTTATTTATTGCCATTGGTGGTATTTTTGTGATTCTGCAAAACATGCTGGGCTCCATGGGACGATTCTTTTGTGGGTCTTGCTGGTGGTCTTCTGTGTTCTTTTCTGGAGGCTGGAAAGACTGGATTCTCTCTCTCCATGTGGTTTCTCCAGCAGCGGAGGCATTCTTCTTGCATGACTGCTCAGAGCCCAAGAAATCTAAAGTGGGAGCTGCCCAGATTTCTTAAGGCATGGGCTGGAATTGACACAGCTTCACTTGGCCACACTCTATTGGTTAAAGCAAATCACAGAACTAGACCAGATGCAAGGGGAGAAGACTACACAGGGTATAAATCCCGGAAACATGCTTCACTCACTGGGGACCACCAATGTCATATACCACCATAGTTGGGGAGAGAATCCCACTAATGGGAAGACACATTTATGGACATAGCCAGCTGAAGATCCTGTCGAACATGAACGGTGTTTATGGGGGTATAGAGAAGGATGATGAGGAAGATCTTTCTCTTCTTGCATTGGTCTATCAGTATTTTCCAAATTGTCTAGAGTAAATATATACTAGTTTTACGTTAAGTAAAAGAATCGAGGTGATCTTTTGTTTCCAGGAATAAGAAAATAACTCTCAGTCTATTTGCACCAACCAAAAATAGTCAATGCTTATCTGTCCCCACTCTGTGCTTATACTATGAACGCTTTTTCTTTTCCCAGAAACGATGAGGTGGGTGCTGTCATTATCCCCATTTTACAGATGCACAAACTGAGGCACAGTCACAGCCAGAGCTGAGAAGCAAGGCCAGGCAGTCTGGCTCCAGTGCAAGGCTCAGTGCTTGGGCTTCCTTGGGTCCTTCGGATGCAAATTCTGCTATCATGGACTTCTTGTCCTGCCATCCTCCCTCTTTTTTATGTGTACGGTGCAGCTCGCTGATCTCACTGATTTAAATTCTGGGAACTTAAAACTCAGGGACTTCCCTCATCCCTCTAAGAAGTCCCTTATAATTTCAGCTGTTTGGGCTGAGTGCATGGAAACAGGGAGCCGGTGTGGCCCTTGAGGTAGAAATCTCTAGACCCTGCCTCATGGTGTTCCCCCATTTACTATGAACCATTTAACCAACACACATGCTGAGAACTCCCCTCCCTATCACAACACACACCCACAAAGGTGCGTCTGTGCACGTGCAGGCACGCACACATGGATAGAGAGACACATATCCGCACTGATGTGTGTGTCGGGGCAGCTGTATGCCTGACGGGGCTTGCACACCCAGGCACACACAGAGCCCCCCAGGAGCCACACCCCTCAAAAGTAAACTTACCTTGCATGCACGTGCAGCCATTTATTTGTAGGAGGACAAAGGGGTATATATGCATATCCATGCGCTCCCACTCTGCGTTTATGCAAATCACGCATTTGCATGCTGTGTGCTCCCATGTGTGTCTAAATACACGGGCATTTGTACACAGATAGAGACCCACACACGCAGCTTTGCAAATTCCTATCCTTGCTCAACTTTCAGATTTCTGAACTCGCAAGGAATCTCCCAGAGAGACAGGCTCTGAAATATTCCTTACCTTCACAGGAAACAAAACAAAACAAAGCTATCTATCTATACCTCCAGAGATGATCTTTATAGATTCACTCATTCATTCATTCAACAAGTATGTATTGAATGTGGACTATGTGCTAGGCTAGTTCTGGGTGTTGGGTAGTCAATGCTGAATAAAACTTACAAAAAATTCCTTCCGTCAGGGACATTACATTCTGGGTTCCCAGACAGAGGCATGTGGAGACACAGAGATTCACATTAACTTTCGGAACACAGTCCCATGGGCATTACCAATGGGAATTTTACTCTTCCGAGAGCAAGAGCAGGTCGCCATGCTGTGTCAGTGCTGGATAACGGCATCAGAGACAGCGCAAGCTTGGGACCCTCACCCACAGTTCCAGCATCATTGGTGGACATAGCCCAGTCTGTGGGAGGTTTGCCCGTCTGGCCACGGGGTGTAGCCTAGGAAAGATGACCGTGGCGGATAAAGCTGGATTGAGACAGAGACCAGGCTGACAGTGGAGTGTGGGTAAATGGAGGAAGGAAAGCCCAGACTGCAGGGGTGGGTGGCAGTGAGAACAATGATCTGTGGTCAACTAATGGAAGCAAGAAAGAGGCGCTCTTCCCTTCTCCCTCCTCCTAGTGTGCCCTACATGCCAGGAAGGTGTCCTTTGAGTTCACAGCAGAATCTGAGACACTCTGTGCTTTGGAGAGACTAGTGGATGCCTGGCAATGGCAGAGATAGTTGAATGAATGAATGAACGGATGGATGAGTTGAATAACCCTAAATCCTTGTTTCATACCAGGCACCACTGAAGTGCCTTATGTGAATATCGTATGATTTCATTTAATCTTGACGACTGCCCTTTGAAGGCAGAGGAACCAAGACACAGAAAGGTTAAGTAACTTTCCTCAGCTTCTACTAAATCAGTGGATGGATAGATGAAGAGTCAGGACATAAAAGTGATAGGGATGAAAGCTCTAAGGAGTTTTTATCTGGTTGAGATTGCACATTCCCGCCCATTCCAGAAATACTGTGCACCCGAGTTCTGAAACACCATTTATTGTAAGATGCATCACAGATTTATTAATAGCTTTTCGGGGGAAAACAAACAACAGATCAACACATGTACATAAATCTAATCATATCAAATACATACGTCAGTTGTTTGCTAGGTCCCAATGCAGAAGCCTCCACATGCGGGGAAACATGTGTCTTCAGATCAAGGAATTGGGGCTATTATATTAGCCATCAGAAGCCTAGTAATCAAGCAACACTGGCAGGGACCCGGCTGACCACCACCTCTCTGCTCTCAGCCTGGGACCTGCCAGACTTGCTGGGTCTCTGCTGGCTTCAAGTCTTTGCATCCAGCTATTTGCTTTAGAATTCCCTGCTGCTAGCCGGAGGCTCTATAAGCCTGGGCTCCCAGCAACAGCTCCCAGCAGACCAGGGTACAGGCCTGAAAAAGGGGGAGAAAGATTGTTTCCTTCATCCACTGAATGCAGTCCTAGCCAGTTAGGATTTCTGATGCCTGGCTTGGGTCTTGAAGCAGGGGGTTGGGTGTTGGGGGGGGGCGTGTGTTGAGGCTCATTCCTTTGTGATACAAATCGAGCAATGTCAAAAAGATAAGCTCTTCTCCACACCTGACTCCAAAATAATTACCAGAAACTTCTCTAAGACTTTCATGCAGAAATGGGTGATGTTCTAATTCTGGGATTTATAAAATCTCTGTGAGTCACTCTTGCATTGCAAAATATTCTTCTTCTCTTTATGTGGAACAGCGTTAGGGTTGAAGGAAATTGTTTGCTACATGTGTGAGCACCAGTCCAATTTGATTTACTCCAAAGGGCCCCAAAGGACAACCCTACTTAAAAAGAGAGTCTAGCACTTGAGGTACACTTGACAAAGATTCTCTCCCTGAGCAAGCCGTGCTCAGGCTCTTGAGTGTTCTCCTGGATGAGGCTCTGAACTTTGGGCTTTCCTGTCATCTCTTCTGTCCTCCACCTTGTCCCTCAGGTGACATCTGACCAGCCTGGGCTGCCGTCAGCAAGAACCCTGTGACGTCATGTAGCCAGAACCCTCCCCTGCTTCCCCTTGACGTGTTCTCTTGGTAATTTTCCATCCACTGGCCCCACCCTGCGCTTGGCTCTAAATTCCCCCCTTTTCCTTGTTGTATTTGGGGTTGAGCTGATCTCTCCCCCACAGCCAAGCCCCCATTGCAGTGGTCCCTGCATCTCTGGCGGTGGTCTTGAGTCAAGCCTCCCCTTGCCCTTCTTCAACAAGTATCATGAGAGCACCGAATCCTAACCACTAGACCACCAGGGAAGCTTATGATCCAGTCTCTATTTGCAGCTTTAGTTATAGTATTCTTAACGGCTCAGGAGGACACTGTTTGCAGACATAGAGATCCAGGCACATAACATGGCACTGCCTTTTTTTTTTTTTTTAAGCTTTTATTTATTTGAGAGAGAGCATGAGCACCAGGGCAGGGGGAGAGGGAGAAGCAGGCTCCGCACTGAGCAGGGAGACCATCGTCGTGCTCGATTCCAAGACCCTGGGATCATGACCTGAGCCGAAGGCAGGCGCTTAATGAACTGAGCCACCCAGGCACCCCGGAACCCGCTTTTAAACACACTCTATCCAGCAGGATGGGTGGGACTGACCATAGTAGGGGGAATTAGACCAGGCAGCCAGTCTGACCTTCCACTCCACCCCTCGATAGAGTCCCTCCAAGGAGAGTCAGCCTCCTGCAGGGACAGGAAGAGGCACTCCACGGAAATGGCTGAACTGGGTTGTTTCGTGTCAGCCTGAAACTACAGGGCAACACGACATGGTCATAAACTGGCTAAGCCAGTCACGGGAGTACACCTTGAGAAATGGAGATACAGGGCTCCTGAGTGGCTCAGTCGGTAAGCATCTGCCTTTAGCTCAGGTCATGATCCTGGGGTCCTAGGATCCAGTCATGCATCAGGCTCTCAGCTCAGCTTGTATTTCCTCTCTCTCTCTCTCTCTCTCTCTCTTTCTCTCTCTCTCTCTCTGTCATATTAATAAATTAAAATATTAAAAAAAAAGAAATGGAGACACAGAAGGATTAAGTCCACAGCTGACCCAGACGCTGAGTAGACACCCCACCATGTGCCTATTTGTATAAGGTTTCTGCTCTACCACACTAGGAGTTCTGATATCGGGGCTCTGATTCTTGGGGTGTTTCCAAAGTCTATCATGTTCAAGTTCTTCGCAGGTGTTGGTTGCCTGAAACAACCCACCAATGCATTAATGAAAGAACGACTTAAGACCGTCCCAGAAAATCTGGACAAAAGTATGCCAGGTCAATGGACCATCCACACCTTTTCTCAACATGTGTAAATATCACCAAGATCAGCTGGGAGCTGCCGAGTTTCAGTGGGAGGGATATGCTCTCAGGTTCTGCTTAGAAGTCAAGCAACCTTTTGCTCTCGGGGTCTATGTCCCTGGGTAATCATATTCTCTTCCGCAGAACAGTGGAAAGTTGGGACTCCACTTGGATCTTAACAACACCTTTTAATCCGTGCAGTTCATCCTCCAGAAGCTATTGTGTAATCCCTCTCAGGTGACATAATGTCTTAATCCTGAGAAAATGTACCTGCCTACAAGAGTGATCAAGTAGAGATGCTCCTGGTGGATTTTCAAGCAACCTGCCTCAAGGGGGCTTTCAGTAGCCCTCAGATGACTCCCTAAAAGAAACCACTGAAGCGACTTCTGCCTAAAGCATCCCTGTTGTCCATATGTGGGCATCTCGTCCTCCCAAACCTCTCCCTACGTCTGCAAGGAGTCACCACCTTCCCCAGGCGGGGTTAAGGGGAGGTTCCACTCCAACCTCCCCTGCCTGCGGTCAAGGATTTCCAAGGACAACTTGAGGCTCCATATGGCCCTGAGGATCAGCCGCTGGACCTACTCTTGTGACTCATCCAGGACTCAGTAAAGAAGGGCCAGTTGTTGCAGCCGGCTCAACAGGAGCCCCCCTCTCTGCCTTCCCTCTTTGCTGGTTTAGCCTTTAGTGAATGTGTCTGTTAACATATGCATTCCAATTTTATTACAATGTGGAATCTTTGCCTTTTGCTGGGAACTCTTCTAAGCGCTTTGTTACATGAATTCATTTCCTCCCTACACCTCCCCTGTGGGACAGGGACAATTTTATTCTCTCCACCCACCCATTCAATGTGCAGAAGGTAAAACTGAGACACAAAGAGGTTGACCAGCTTGCATAAGATGACACAACGAGAGTTTGGAGGAACAGAGAGGAAGAATTGGTTTTAGGACCTGCTTTTTTTTTTCTTTTTTTTGGGGGGGGGGTGGATACAGAATGAGAGAAGGAGAGAGAGAAAGCATGAGAGGCGGAAAGGTCAGAGGGAGAAGCAGACTTCCTGCTGAACAGGGAGCAGGGAGCCTGATGCGGGACTCGATCCTGAGACTCCAGTATCATTACTTGAACCAAAGGCAGCTGCTTAACCGACTGAGCCACCCAGGCACCCCAAGTGCCAAGTAGAGAAAGAGACAGAGGAAGGGGGCAGAAATGGGGAGAAAGAGGAGAGGAAGGAGGAGGTGGAGGAGGGGGTGGGGGTAGAAAATGAAGTGACTCCAGGAGACCCAGAGCAGGTCACAAGCAGGGGGAGTCCCTGACAATGTCCCTGTTGCCTGGTCATCTCTGCCCCGACCCTGACTCTGTGCGTTCACTCTCCTTTGGATCAACGGCGTGCTATGGAGTTGAGGTGTCCAGATTGGATTTGGTGCTCCATTTCTGGGTTCCTGATGGGAAGAAGAATGCCACGGTGGTTAACGAGCAAGCATTAGCCTCAAAATCCAGCTCTACCACCTACTCGCTTTGGGTCAAAGAACAAATTACTTCAACCTCCCTGAACCGTGGCTTCCTTTTTTATCAATAGGTTATCATCCCTACTTCAAAGGGTTTATGGGAACATTTAAAACTAAGAAGACAGGGGATGCCTGGGTGGTTCAGTCGGTTGGGCATCTGCCTTCGACTTGGGTCATGATCCCAGGGTCCTGGGATTGAGTACTGTGTTGGGAGCCTACTTCTCCCTCTACCTGCTACTCCCCCTGCTTGTGCTGTCTCTCTCTCTCTGACAAATAAATAAATAAAATATTTAAAAAATAGATAAATAAATCAATTAAATTAAGCCAAGAAGGCAGTAAGGCAGTGAGTGGCTCAAAGGGCAGGCTCTGGTGTGCGTTCCAGGGGAGCCGTGTGGATCTTCCGGGAGAGAGGGAAGAGCAAAGCATCTCCTTCCCCATTTCAGGCTCCCAGGCAGGAAGAAAGCAGAAACATTTGTATGCTCTGGGCACCCAACACATGCTGGGCACGGCCACAAATGTTTTTTCCATCCTCACAAGGATGTGGGAGTCATTAATCAGTAATTAGACAGGTTAGTTGAGTGACTCCTTTTTAAGTCAAAGAGCACTAACGTGAAAACACCAGGATTCAAAACCCAGAGTGGTTTCCCCTGCACCCTTCCAAGAAGTTCCCGGTCACAACTGAGCTCACCGTCCCAAAGCCCCTGGCCGTGGTGTCCTCATTTCTCTGGGGTGAGTGGGGTGAGTGGCAGAAACACATGTCCTATCCACCATCTCACTGCAGTTTTCTTAATAATCAGTCTCTCTGGAGAAGTGTTAATGGGTTATCAAGAAACATTTGCCTCCCAGCTGGATTCCAGCTACCTGCTGCAGGAAGCCTGATTTGTCCCCCGCCCTAGATCCTCGCTTTAGCCTCACTCTTAATTCACTGGCATCCCAAGTTTAATGGTTGCTGCTCGTTCTGTGTAGCTGAAGGGGAGAATGGATACTTCTTACCTGGAGCACCCCTACCCCCTGCCAGCATCCCCATTCTTGGGCTCCTTAAGGGCAGCTGCAACCTGGATGGTGTTGACCACAGAAAGGAGTAATGGGGGGACTTCCAATGTCAATTTTCATCCTCTCAGGATGCAATCAAGAATGTCTATGCAGCCTCTAGCCCTCCTTCCCTCACTACCTTCCTCCATAGGCTGTCTGTTGAGCCAGTCCACGAGAATTGAATTAAACCCCATCTCAATATATGGGAAAGAGGCAGAAGAGCATAGTAAGAAAGAAGAATTTAGAACGAGATAGGAACATCCAGCTATGATCCTTCAACCTGGCAATTTAACCACTCTGAGCTTTATTGTCCTCACCTGTAAAATGGTAATTGTGAGAATATCCATCTCAGAAGTTTGTTGCAAGGATTAAATGAGATCATATATGTCTTCGAATATTATGTTTATCTGATCATATAGGGGCCTAACAAAAAAAAGGAAGATTTTAACATGGAATGAGAAACACAGAAGTAGGCCAGTACATGAACCATCACCATCAAGGCTCAGACTCTTTTGTTTTCCTGCACTACCATTCTTGGCATGAGTTTCTTTCCCTCTTGATCACAAGGTGGCTGCTGCATCCTGACCATTGTATCTACATTCCATGCAAGACAGAGAGAGGGAATAAAGGCAAAATAGCAGCTTTCCTGGAAGCACCGTCATGTAGACTTCCGTCCTCATCTCATCGGTCAGACTCTATCACATGGCCACTTTAGTTACAGGAAATCCTGGGAAAAATTTTTTTTTGTGTACTTTGCCATTCTGAACAAAATCACAGACCTGTTAATAAGGCAGAGGTTGAGATTGAATATAAGTATGCAATCAGTAATATCAGTAGAATAAGCACTTTAGACAGTTCCTGACACATAGTAAATGCCTAATAAGGCTTAGCTATTATAAAGGTGATAACAATTTATGAGTTTTATGTGACCCTTACTCCTCTGGGACTGGAGATTGGCCCTGAAGCCACAGTCCTATTTATGTCCGAACCTGACCATTTCCCTGAGCTTCTGTCACCTGTCACCTGAGAATGGGATTCTGCTTTCCTTTTCCCAATCACTGCTTAGACCCAGCATGCTGTGGTTGGAAGCGTCTCCAAGAACCACACCACACAACACGCCGGTCCCATCACTTGCTGCCGTGCCCGGCCTCCTTGCCTCACTGGCCTCGATTGTCCCTTGCACTATCCAGCTCCTATCCCAGCACATGAATTCTCTTAGAAGTTACCCATAAAGCCTGGATGAAAAACCAGGACCCTTTCCAGTGTCCCTTGAGCTTCCTATCTCAGGAACCACACAGAAGCTGCCTGGGGCTTTTCTTCTGGCTGCTCTCCAGTCTCCGTTCCAGCCACATGCCTCCTTCACCAGGAAACCACCTTAATCATTAGTCACCTTAGGGAGCATGGTAGAGAGTGGGTGGAGCGTTCACTGGGGTCTCTTCTCTGCTAGAGCCATCCCCTTGCAAGTATCACTGCAACATACATCCTCATGCCAGTTTCCTGGTATAAGAATTTCTTTAAGTATAAACCTGAGAGTGAAATTCCATGCCCATTGAGTATTCCCATATTTAACTTGACTATACATTTCCAAATTGCTTACCAATGTCATTCAGATTTACAATTGCACCTGCTCTGGATAAGATACTCAGTTTCTCAACATCCTTATCAACACTTAATATTGTTGGAATTTTTAATGTCTTGCAATTACAAGTTTGTGGTATACTGTGGTGTTTCCTTGATGTTGTATTTTATGTTCTCATGATCACTGAGGAAAGGGACATCTTTTTACATGTTCCCTAGTCATTCACAATCTGTAGAATCTCAAAGGCACTGTTCAGGTATAACTATGTTATCCAGTGCATAGTGAATTGATTTTGAGCTGTGGAGGAAAAATCCATTTGTCTATGAGACCCAGCCCTGCCTGGGTGCAGTAAAAACATAGGTCATCTGCTGAAAGCCTGCAGATCTGCATTGGGGTCCTCTGGGCTATGACTCAGGAATCAAGATCCAGGGAAGGGGAGCCAGGGGTGATCCAGGTTACAGAGGCAAGTAAGAATCCAGAATTCTAAACCAGGAGCCATTAACAGGGAAAGAGTCAGATTCTTCGTGCTGGATTATTCATGGACTGCATTGGGTCCAAACAGAATTTTAGGGGACATGAGCTGATCTTGCAATGAAAGGTGACTTACAGATCAGGCTTGAGGTAAAAGAGAAAATTGAGGTGGGGGCGGGGGTTGTGAGGTAACCAGGAGCCAAAGATTTGTATCAGTCCAAGTAGGGCAGTGCTCCTGAGCCATGGTACAATAGTTCATAGGGAAAAGTTTGTCAGAATAGAAGAATGGCACTTCTGGGACGGGGTTGGTGGGGAGAGGCAGATCTTATGGGCTGTGCCTAGCATGGAGGGGCAGGAACATGGAAGGACCAAGATGGCAAAGATCCATTGGTTTGATGAGAAGGTGTGCAATGTAGCAGAGACTGCCTGCAACATGGATTCTCTCCTCTTGCTTTCATTGTGAGTCCCTACTTTAGGTGGGGTGACCACGCGCTCAGTGAAAATACTTTTCTAAGACTCCTTTTGCAACTAGGCCGGCTAGTGAGTTGCCAGTAGAAATCATTGAGTGGAGCATCTGGGAAATGTCTTTAACAGGGACTTACTCAGGAAGAATAGATGTTTTTACCTCTTGCTCTTTCCTGTCTCGTTTGGAATGTGCCATGAAGGCTGGAGCTCCAGCAACCATGCCATGACGTGGAGGATAGTGGAACAGAAAACAGAAGATCCCTAATGACTCTGGAAACCAGCAAATCAACCCTGAACTACTTATGTCTGGGTTTCTTTTATCTGAAAGAATAACTTCTAAACTGTTTAAAGCACCATAAATGTCTTTCTGTTAGTAGCAAAAGCAGGGTAAGTTATTTAGAGATTCACAGGACTCTCAGCACACTGGGAGTATATATGGGGGGGAGGGCGTGATGTTAGTGACAGAGCAGGATGGATACAAAGTTTCATTAAATATCAAATGATGCACGAGCAAAGGCTGCAATTCCTTTTCAGACTTTGTACCTTAAATATGACAGCACACTGGCTCAGGTGATTTACAGCCAAGGACTTGTAAATAGATATTATCGCTTGGCTTTAGGAATTACGCCAGCCCTCCAATTCCAATTTGGATATATTCCAACCTTTTCATTTTGCAGATAGAGAAACTGAGTTAAGATAGTTTTTAGAGGACAATATTTGCCCCAGGTTACAGAGCAACATATCAAAGCCAGGTTTCCCGACTCCTCCCAGTATCTATGCCGGCGCCTGTCCCTTGTGCCTCATCTCTCTACCTCTAAAATAAGAATATCGCAGTGGCAGGCCTTCCAAATACCATTTCTTTATTATCCTAAGAAAATAGCCTCCTGAGTATCAAGCAAGCCCCACATGCATATTGGGCCCTGTTTCCATAGACATAACCCTCCCATTGACACAGAAATTTCTGGCATTCCTTCAAGTTCATTAAAATGGGATTTTTGCTGCATTTACCTTGTGCCTGAGCAATAACCATTTTCTCTCTGGGAAATTTGTTCTCAAGGAATTTCCACATCTTATTGTTGGTTGGATGTAATGAGCTACCCCCCAAAATGTGGTGCTAAGAGCTTTCTTATGTTGAAAATGTAAAAGGATCCAAGCATTTGTCCTGAACGTCTTTGGCATGTAGCCATGCCCTTCCCCCATGGTTGGCATTGATGTCCCACCCTGCTCCTGACCAACCGTGACCCTGGCGTTATTCGGGTCACCCTGAAAATAGGGGCTTCCATGCCCAGCTTGGAAGTTAATGTCACCGGGACTGGTGGCGAGAGGGAGTAAGGACTGTGTTCTTGGGACTGCACCAGGTTAGGGGGATACCTTTGTGGTCTGAGGACTGAGTCCAAAGGGAAAATTCATCTCCGTGTTTAGTTTGAAGGATCTCATTACCGGGTCCTCTCATCATTCAGGGACTGCTGTCTTTATGCCTTTGGAAAAAGTCAGATATTCATCCCAGAAGCCAGTGTCCATAGTTCTGGGAGATCTGCTCTCTGACAATGCTATTTGGAAGAATCAGAGACAAGGTCAAGAGTGAAGGAAGAGCCACTATGGGATGCTTATGATCAGATTCAACTTGTTTCTGTTCAGCCCTTGTTCACCATCAGCTGGAAGAAAGATGGTGGTAGGATAGGAGGTCAGTGGGAAAAACTGGACAGAAAACGACATATACACTGTGTGCAGGGTATGTTTGTCCGATTTCTATATCTGCTGGACTTGGACTTGGGCTCTGGCCAGCCTGAGATCCATATAGATGGATACTAGGAACAGGCTCAGGGGCTGGGACTGTAGGTAGACTAGTCCCATATGATCTCCTTATTGGTGAGGTGAGGGTCTTATGCTATCACAGATCCCAGCTCAGATGCCTGGCGCTTGGAGGCAGGAAACGTAAATGATTGGAGGCATGGTTCTACAGTGATAGAGAGACTAGCAAACTGGAAAAGGTGAACCCTACCCTACAGTAGTCCAATGACATGTCCCCCTGGCTAGATGAAGAGCAGTGGCATGTAGAACAACAAACTGTGACCTCCAATGAGGTGGGGAGCTCAGAAGAAGCAGGAGAACTTGCAATTTGCAGGCCACCTGGCCCCCAGGCTTTGTAGTTGGGGTCCCAGAGCCAGCATCTGATGGGCATCATGAGGTCAGAGGAGAGAGACTCAGCAATGTTCAGTCGCTGGGTCATCCAGCACTTCCTGATCAGCTACTCTGGGTCAGGTCAGGTGCTGGGCACTGGGGACACGAAGGTGGACAGGGAGGGACAGTGGATGTGGAATCAGGGAGATTGGCTTCATTCCAGTACTTTGGGGCGGGAGCCAAGGCTGCTGATGAAGTTGGCCCAGGGACACACGGGAAGGGCAGGCAAGCACATGGATGTCGTCAGCCTCCAGATCTGAGAAAGACCGAGGCGGGAACTCCTGGTTGGGAATTCTGCCCCAGAGACAAACCCAGGGCTGGGTTGTGCAGCAGGGGTTAGCCAAGTGAGGGAGGCGGGCCCAATTAACGTGGCCGCTGTAGGAATTTAATAAGCATGGGACCATTTACAGAGACAGCACCCTATTGGACACGGCCTCATTTCTGAGCTTGAAAACATTTGATGTTGGACATCTGACTCTGTTCCAAGTTCCCAGTGAGATCTGCAGAGGGCCCGCGTCCCAGGGAACATCCTTTGAAGAAGCCAGGGCTGTCAATGGAGTTGTACTAATTAGGGAAGCAGAGCAGCCTCAAATGCCTGTCCTCATTTGCAATTCAGTGTCTATAATTTGTCAAAAAGAAAAAAAAAAGTCCTCTCTGTAAGATTATATCCAAGCTGGTGAGAGAAACTGCCTTGGTCACCAATTATGGGGTACTGCTCTATGGTCAAGTGTGCTGCCTGTGTGACAAAAGGGAGCCTTGGGGTTTTGATCCCATTTTATAGATAAGGAAACTGGAATTCAGGGAGATGAAGTCTTCCTCTAACAGCTACGCAGCTAGTAAGTGACAAAGCCTGGGTTTCCATCATTCATTTATAATAGAGATATAATAGAATAGAAAGCCAGGGTGCTTTTGTCCCTTAGGGGACACTGGACCATGTCTGGAGACATTTTTCATTGTCACCGGTTGGGGTGGGAGATGTTCTTGGCATCTCATGAGTAGGGGACAGAGCTTCTGCTGAGCACCCTGCAGGGTGGGAGAGAGCCCCCCACAACACAGCATTACTTGGTCCCAAAGTTCAATGGTGCCAAGCCAAGACAGAGAAAGCCCGATAACGTCCACAAGAGCAGGTTTTAAATCTGCTGGGCTGAGAGCAATGGTGTGGTTTGGGGGAGGTCACTTAACTTCTCTAAGCCTCATTTAGCATCACCTTTAAAATAGAAGGTGTGAAGAATATGAAAGTAAGGGATGAGTGATATATGATAGATAGATAGATAGATAGATAGATAGATAGATAGATAGATAGATAGATAGATAGATAGATAGATAGATATAATTGCTGGATAGATAGGTGGTGGATGGATGGATGGATGGATGGATGGATGGATGGATGGATGGATGGATGGATGGATTGCTGGGTATAGAGATGAAGGATGAGTGGATAGATAGATAGATAGATAGATAGATAGATAGATAGATACCAAGAAACCCTTCAGCCTCAGGATGGAAATCATGCAATCTCAGTGTCAGAGAGAGACTTAGAGATCAGCATTCAACCCAGTTTACAGGGTGGAGACACCAAGGCTCAGAATGTATGTCACAGATACCTATTTGCTTGCCTTTCCAGTTCACAGTTCCCCTTTTGGGAATAGTACCTTCACTCCCCTTGGGGAAACATTCTCCCCTCAGTCACAGTGATGTGATTAGGGTATAAGCAACTCTACCCCTCATTCCAGGAGTAGACATATGATACTTGTCTGGCCAATCAGAATGTTCCATCTCCCTGGCCTTAACCATTGGTTCAGGGATGTATACATTACCCACTTGGGGCCAGTGAGAATAGATATGACTCCTTCTGGATATGCTGACTAGACAACTCTGCTCAAGCAGTACCGAGAAGCTGAGCAAGAGAATACAAGAGATCTAGCCCAGGTCATGGATCCAGCCATGCCTGAAGTTCGATCTTTTCTTTTACACAAAAGTCCAAGAAATCCTTTTTGCTTAAGGCAATTGCAATTGAGTTTCTATTTCTTGGTAACACAAAAAACACAGAAACACAGGGAACACAAAGCAGAAGTTCTTTGTCTAAATAAGCTAGATCTGGACTAGACCCTCTGTCTAGAGTGTTTTTCTCATTTTATTGAGGTGTAACATTTATTGTGTGTACATATCTATGTGTCTACATGGATACAGGGAGAGAGAATGCACAAATTATCTGTGTACAGCTCAACCAGTCTCCACAAATCAACACACCTGTGTAACAAGTCTCCACATTCCACTCTACCCTTGCTTCTGGTCACACCGCCAAATGTAACCACTCTCCTTGTTTCTAACATCACAAGGTAGTTTTGCCTGTTGCTGGTTTTTGGTCTTTTTGTTGTTTTGTTGTTGTTGTTGTTGTTGTTGTTGTTTTTGGTTTATTTTATTTTGTTTACACATATGCAGTCTGGGCAGGACCCAGACAGCTTGTCTCTTCTCTACTGAATCTCAGGAGGGACAGCTTATAGGCCAGGGGCTGGAGTCAGTTAGAGACTCACTTGCACACCTGGCATCCAGCCTGGGAGGACACAAACGGCGGGGCTCCTCTGACATCTCTCTTAGTACAGTTACCCCAGCCCAGCAGGTTCAGGCTAGCCCATTCCTTACATAGTGGCCAGGACTACAAAGGTGTGTGTCTCATGAGCGAGCATCAGGCTCAGAGGTCACGTAGCTTCTGTTCCACCCAAGCCCACCCGCATTCAGGGAGGCAAGCAGGAACTCAGTGGAGGTGTCAGCTCCGTGGGGCCAAAAGATGTTTTCTGCTTGATCTTAAATTTATATAAATGGAATACAGAATATGTCCTCTTTTGTGGCTACTTTCTTTTGCCCACAACACTTTATTGATGAGATTTACTGAGAATATTATCATATTTGTATTTTAAGTCTTCCCATCTGTTATGGACTGAATGTTTATGCCCCTCCCCCCAATTCATAGGTTGGAATTCTAACCCCTAGTGTGATGGCATTTGGAAGTAGAGCCTTTGGGAGGTGATTAGGTCATGAGGGTGGAGACCTGGTAAATGGGATTAGCGCCCTAATAAAAGGAACCCCAGAGTTCTCCTGCTGCCTTTCTGCCTTGCAAGGACACAGTAGGAAGATGGCTGTCTTGTGAACCAGGAAATGGTCTCCTTGACAATGAGTCTATTGTGCCTAAACCTTGGACTTCCCAGCCTCCAGAGCTGTGAGAAGTAAATGTTGTTTTCTTAAGCCTCCAGTCTCTGGTGTTTCTTTATAGCAGCTCAAACCAATGGAGACAGCCTTTCTGGATAGTGTCCCACTGTGTGACCGCATCCCATATTCTTGTCTCTTGCAGTGTCATAGACACTTAGGCCCTTTGCAGGTGGGGGCCATCATCAGTTGTACCATTATGGACATCCTTGCAGATGTCTTTTGCCAGGTCCTAGGTTGTGTGTGTGTTCACCTCTAGGAGATTGTGGCACAGATCCTTTCCTTCGGTAGTGGCTGTGCAAACGCACACACACTTCCCACAGCAGAGGAGGGCCCCTGACTCTCCCAGGTCCTCACCCACATCTGTAGTTCCTGTTTTCTTTGTTTCAACCAAGCGGGTGGGTCTGACGGTCTGGTGGTCTCCTAACCGTATCAGTTCCACCTGACCTGAGACGAGACCACATGCTTTGTAGATATTCAAAGACGTTTGCACACAAAGGATGTTTGCCAACTCTGCCTTGGTCACCCTGGACTCCAGCAGGGACTCTCAACAGGAACTTCTAGAGCTTGACTGTGGAGTCAGGTTGATGGATGCCCCCTCATGGGGGTCGGATGGTGGCGCATCTGTCAACCTCTTTTCTGCCCCTGCTACTAATTTTTTATCCCATGGCCCATCATTCTGTTAAACTTGGACCAGGAGACATTGGTAGCCTTGGGGAAGTGTTTTAGAGCAGAAAAAGCAGAGAAAAGTGCTTTTGGAGTTTCAGAAGCCAGAGGGATGGAGTTTAGGAAAACTACAAGATCCAAATCAGCCTGTTTTATTTATTTATTTGTTTCTTTGTTTGTTTGTTTGTTTGTTTTTTTGCCATGACCCTCCAAGAATAGTAGAAGATTCGGGACTGAGGAGTAGGGATAAAGAGGAAAGATGAGAACAGGGGTAGGGTTGACAGAATCGTAGCCCCCACAGAGATGTGTTGCTCTAATCCCTGAAACATGTGATAAAGCTAAGGATCTTGAGATGGAGAATTATCCTGGATTATCCAGATGGGTGCAAGGCCCTCACAGGGTCCTCATGTGAGGGAGATAGGAAAGTCAGAAGCCAGGAAGGAGATGTGATGTAACAAAGAGGAGGTCAGAGTGATGGGATTGCTGGCCCGATCATGGAGGAAAGGCATGAGCCAAGGAAGAATGAGGTTTCTCAAAGCTTAGGAAAGGGGAGGAAACAGATTCTTGCCTACAACTTCAGGAGGAATACAATCCTGTTACAGCTTGATCTTAGCCCAATGAGGACCATGTTGAACGTCTGACTACCAGAACTATAGGATAATAAGTAGTAAATCATTTGTGTTCTTGTAAACCAGTAAGTTTGTATTAATTTGTTGTAGCAACATTAGGACACTAGTCCGGGGGCCAGTGTAGGTAGAGCTCAGGGGAAAACAAAGCAAGCCTTGGAGGGTACCATGGAGAGGACAGAATGGGTATCTTGTACCACCCAACCCCTCTCAAGGGAGGGCCGTCAAGGCCAAGGGGAAGCAGGGCTGAGTCTGTGCCCACAGATCCAGTATCCACTAGTGGCTGCCTCACCAAAAGTATAGGCAGGGCAGCACTGAAGGGACCTCCTCACCATCTAGCAAGGTTGGCATCCATCCACGATTCAGTCCCCATGCAGTCTGGCTCTGTCTGGACAGTCATTTCACCCCAACAGAGGGGCTTGTGTGCTTCATCTCTGAGGATGAGAAGAGAACTAGCCCTGGACACCTGATGGATGTCCCTCTGCCCCACCTGCACAGGTGCCAACAGGCCTGGGTCAATGTGTTAGGTCATTGCAACTGAGAGGCATCGAGACCCAAAGGAGGGAGGAGTCGGGGGGTCTTGTAATGCTTTCAGCTGGCTTCGTGCCTCATTTCAGCATTCATGGGAGAAGACTCTGTGGAACATTCTTGACAACCAAACAATAATGGAAACAAACCCAAACCATGTCAAGTAGGGGTGGTCTCTAGAGCATGTCTGGCCTCACACCTTCATTGTGTGGATGAGGGGACCGTGGAGGTGAATGGGTGCAGACTGGAATCTGGTCACCTCAAGTCTGGTGGAGAGTGTTTTATGCCTCACCATGCTGCCCAGAGTCATATTTTAAACTCACACACTTATTTTTGTTGTTGTTGTTACCGAACTACAAGCAATGTAATATGATTATAAATCTCAGAGGCATGGAGTGGCATTTCTTTGAAGCTTTGTTTTT
Organism: Spilogale gracilis; assembly: GCA_004023965.1. Lineage (NCBI taxonomy): Eukaryota > Metazoa > Chordata > Mammalia > Carnivora > Mephitidae > Spilogale > Spilogale gracilis. Next base: position 26,209 of record PITA01011088.1, read on the forward strand.
TGCATCTAACTGAGTTTAGCAAGCCCACAGTGTTTTAATATGTATTTCACCTTTATTTGATTTCATGGACAATTGGTTCTTTCACAAAGCAAAAGAAAATTAAAGAAAGAGTGTTTTCCCCTTCTTCCCAACATGTACATTTCCTCGGGAAAGGAAACCCATTAGAATGTAGGAGGCCAACCTGGGGACCCAATCTCCCCATCGCTGGTGGTATTAATGTGCTGGTCACATACATACTAGAGCTCTCACTAGTGCTCTCAGGGACGTGTTCCCCATGGTGAACATCAAAAATCTGCACACTGTGGTGGAGACCAGAAGGTCACTGCCACCTCGCCCTCCAGAGGGCAAGAGAAACCAGCCATTAGAGCTAGAGGGATATTTCTCAACCACATGGGAGAGTTAAGATCAACAGGAAATAAGTTTGTTGAGAAGGGCAGTAATGGGATGGAAGAAGCAAAGCCAACCATAACCAAAAATGAGGAATTTATGCTGAGTAACCATTCTTAACATAGCAGAGAGGAAAGTCTTACAGGGTAGCAGGAAGGATCTTCCTTCCATAAACTCAGAGAGAAAGGCCTTTTCCCACCTGAATAAAATCTAAGCATGAATAATAATAGTACTAAAGCATCCATTAACATTCACCCAACACTCATTAGACTGCAGATTTTCTGCTGAGAATTCTCACACATCCATTTATCTGATCCACCGGTTAGCTACCTTGTGAGGTGGGTGCTATGATCATTGATAACTTCCAGGTCTGGAAAGTGAGGCCCAGAGGGATTAAGACACAGCCACGGTCGCCCACCAGTCTGCAGGTGGATGATCCTGGACTTAGTCTAAGCAGTGTGGGTCCCAACATCCATGATTGTGACCATCATTCTATATACTCTCCTTTTTCACACTGGGTTCACGTGTTTCCGTTTTAAAGATGAAGAAACTGAGCCTCAGGATACTTAAGTGAAGGTCATTAGAAGTAAGACTCAACTCAACTCAACTCAACTCAGCCTGGATTATTCTCAGGATTTCTGGGCAAGATCCTCTTTTACTTGGCTGGCTAAGCTGGTTGGGTATAGGTTGGCTCCAAGGTATTGGACCCTCTTACACAGTGTGAACACTTAACCATCCATGAGGAGAGCAGGCTCGGGGTGCTCTGGAGTCAGCCATGCCAGAAGCCAGCTCTCTACTCATAATCTGATGAAATCACCCGTTGGCTTAATTTGATTTCAGTGGGCAGCTGCCTGTATTCTTTCTGCCATCTGGATTCATAGATGTCCTCACTCCCACTTGGTCCCCTCCCTGAGAGGCTGACCTGCGTGGACTTCGTTGTCAGCTCCTAAGGCTTCCAGCTTCCAGTAGATTCTGGCCAACAGGGCACACTGACTGGGGATCCAAGGCTAGTGCAGATTGGCTCCCTGACTGGCATCACAGAGAGGGCTGGATAACCGCAAGCAAAGGTAGCAGGTGGCCCTTCCTCTCCATTCCTCTCCTCTCTCTCTCTCTGGGACCTAGTGACAGCTCCTTTCTATTGCTACTTTAGACCCATCTACAGTAGTGATGTCCCACTGTGACTATTGCCTGGGGGTGCTGTCCTGTCCCTGGTGATTTCCTTTACAGCCCCTTTGCACTTCTGTAAATAGTTCTTTTATTAAACTCTATTCATAGAACCCAAATTGAACGTTCCATCTGCTTCCAGCTGAGACCGTGAATGATACAAATGGTTTTCTGTCACTTACAACCAATAATCCCAATTATTCCAGGAAATAAAACAACTCAAGTACTACTTTATGGCAAGCATTTTTTAAGTCCTTCACTTACTTTTACCTCATTCACCTCTCACAATAAGTGCCTTGGCTTGCCATACAGGTTTTCCGAAAATGGTTCCATGTACCTCTCTGGACAATGGCTTTTACATCTGCCGACACTGAATTACTTGGTGTCCACTTTGCATAGGTGATTCGTTCCTTCTATATGCACACTCCCATCACTACCACACATTGCCTAGTCCATCCTTCAGACACAGCTCAAGAGCCATCTCCTCCTTGAAGCCCTCCTTGCTACATTACTCCCCCACAAAGTGTATGTCTGCCTTCTCAGTTGAATCACCTTGGTCATCCTCTGACCTGAGAGTTTAGTGAATTGTAAACCAATCTCCTGCTGGAGTCTCTCTACACCAGAGTGTGGGCAGCTTAAGGGAGGGGATGCCTTGGTTCTTAAAGCTTGGAAAAGTGCCTGGCAGGCAGCAAACAGCTTCTTGGTGGCAGGCAATCAGGAAAAAGAAGGATCGGAGGATTGGAGGGATGGAGGGAGAAGCTGAAGTGACTGATAGGAACCCAGAGGAAATCCTCACTTAGGACATAATGTGTGCAAGAAGTCTCTAAGGGTCTCTGGAGACAAAGACTCACTTGTGGGGAGTGCAGCCCCCTGCTACCACCCTAGCTGAATTTTCTTTTTGTTGACTGCCTATTATACATCAAGAAGTCCCTCTCGTGGACTCTGACCAGTGTGGTCCTTGACATTGTGTCCTCTCCTGTCTATACACAGAGGCTAGCCCCTAAGATCACTCGTCAGAGATCCCCAGTCCTGGCTCAGCCTCCTGGATCCCACTCTGTCCTTGAAGCCAACCAGGAGAGCCCATTGGAAGACAGACCCCCCTCCCCAGACCCTCCCTCCATCCACCAGCCTGGTCCCACGTGGGGGACACCACCCTCTCTCCATACCACCAAATGCCAAGCCATTGACTGCAACACTCAATTTCAACCCAGCAGAGGACCTGGCAGGCCTTTGATCAATATTTTCCACAACAGACCACTTCCCTATGATGAATGCACTAGTTCAGAAGAGGAACAGATTAACCTTTCAGCACGGGTGGCAGGCAGCAACTAGGAAAAAGATGGCTCTATTCTTTTGGGAAAAGAGGATGGGGCCTATTTTCTGAGCTCCCCGTGACTATATTTCAGCCGCGGAGAACTAAGAATGAGAAGGCTCATTCCTAAAGCATCTTGGAAATTTCCACCACGAGAGCAAACCATTCCATGCATCTTCTTTGCCATCCCCTACCTGTGTGTGACTCTAAGGAGGCAAGCAAGAAGCAAAGGTAACAGGGGGCAGGGGGAGCTAGATCTTTTCCCAGGGTAGCTGAAGGAGGAGGGCTGGGTGGTGTGGGACGTGCATGCAAAGGGAAAATGAAAGTCCCTGAGAAGAGTTCTTCCCCCCTCCCCCCCATAAATCCTTCCTGCTGACAAACAATGCTGGAACAAGGTAATTCTCTGTGGTGATGGGCCTGTGACTGCATCCAGGACCCTACAGCCCAGCACACCGCAGGAGGGGCACTTGGCGAACACCAGAAAAGTTGCTCAGTGATGAAGGGGTTGGGCCAGGGGCCCAGGGAAATAGGAGGGCCCAGAGTGCCTGCCCCACAGGCAAGCAGAGGTGCCCCAGCGAGACCCAGCTCAGAGAAATCACAGTGGGTACATCCGTGCGTTCATTCGTTTAAAAATATTTGGTTAGGTGCCAAATATGTGCTAGGCACTGTGGGACGGGAGGAAAACGGTAAGATGTAGACTCTGTTTTCAAGTTGCTTCATTAATAATCCTTGCAGTAATGATTGGCAACAATGGGGCATCCCATGTAGCATGAGTGTTTGGCTTTATTTATGATCTCATTTTGTTCTCATACTGTCCTTAAGCTCCTTCTGTCCTTATGTGAGTTGGCTTCTCCAAGAACGCAGAAGTGGCAGGGCTGGAAGTCAGCCCCAGGCATTGTGAGTGTTGTCCGTTACAACAGTTGCATAAAGTGTGGGGGTGCAGACTGGTTCGCTGGGGAGACAGGTCACACTGTCTCCGGGGAGTCAGGATAGTTTCCTTTCGGAGGTGGCAGCTCCCTTTGTTCTTGAAGGACAGGTTGGGTTTGAAGAGGTGATAATGTAAAGGGTCACCCTGCCAAGTATGTGAATATCACAGGAAATGTCATGTCATTCTGACCATCCTCCTAGAACCCATGTATGGTGGTTGATTTCATATGTCAATTTGACTAAGCCACGGTGTGCCCAGATTAAATATTATTTCAGAGTGTGTCCGTGAGGTGTTTCCAGATGAAATTAACATATAAACACTGGGCTCAGTAAGGCAGATTGTTCTCCCCTATGCAGGGGGCACCAGGCACTGACCCACTGAGGTCCTAAATTCAACAAAAAGCAGAAAAGGGAAGAATTCACTCCTTTTGCTTCCTGCCTGTCAGCTTGGGCTGGGGCATCAGTCTTCTCCTGCCCTTGGACTAGGATTTATATTTTTGGCTCCCCTGATTCTCAGGCCTTCAGACTTGAACTGGAAGTATACCAGCAGCTTTCTTGGGCCTCTGGCTTGCAGGTGGCAGATCTTAGTCGAGCAGAATCATGGAAGCCAAGTTTTGCATAAATCTCTTCCTGTATAATATATCCTATTGGTTTTGTTTCTCAGGAGAACCCTGAATGCTACACTGGGTGTGGTAGGGTTCTAGGAGGCTTCCAACGTGGCCCTCAATGTTCCCGCCTGTGTAATCCCCTCCCACCAACTGCGGGTATACCTAATGAACATAATGTGATGGAAATGATGGCATGTCGCTTCCAAGATCAGGAAGTCACAAGCTCTGTAACTTCCATCTTGTTTGCATTCCTCTCTTGGGTTTTTCTTGGTTTCATTCATTTGGTGATAACAAAGAACTGAGGGCAGCATATAAGTAACAGGCAGCGAAAATCTGAGGCCCTCACTACAAAAGCTTCTGAGGAACCGAATTATGCTAACAATTATGCTAGTGAGATTGGAAGAGAATCCTTCCCCAACTGAGCCTTCAGATGACTGCAGCCTCAACCAGACCTGGATGATGGTCTTATAAAGATCCCAGAGCCAGCAGGCCTGGCTAAGCCAGCCCCATAGGAACTGGGAGGTAATTTGCATTGTTGTAAAGCTACAGAGTTTTGGAGTAATATGTTATGCAGCAGTAGGTAACTGATACACACTGGTTGCAAAGGGTGTTTATCCTTTGTCGTCATTCTTAAAAATCAGGGCAGTAGCCTTGCTATTTCTTCATTTCCAGCTTTCTCCCTGTATTCCACAGTCTCTCAATTTCTGACCAATCTCAAGTCCATGAGCACCCATTATGTCCAATGTCTTTTTTTATAGGAAGGCATATATGGCCTGGATGGACAGGGAAAACTACACTGTAGGCTCTTTGGCCCTAAAGCATTTCCTCCATTAGCTGGTGGACCAGGAAGGAGTGTGTAAGCCTTAGGGTTGAGATGAGATCTCAGTGGAATGAAGGTAGCATTGAGATGGATGCCTCAAGACTGTCCCAAGCTATAAACACCTCACCCATAAGATCCCCAAGAGAATTGTCAATACAAAGGTTAAAGGAAATCATTAAATGCAAGCATTACTCCAGTATAATTTGGACTTGAGCCCCAAATGCCAGAGAGGACCATGTGGATAAGCCAGCTGGAGCATGAAGTTTAAGCCTGGCTTCTTTAGGGTCCTCAGTCTCCCCCTCTGCCTAAGTCCAAATGATGCCACCAGCTGGCCATCCATACGGTACAAGAGGCCTAAGGGATGAGAGCACACATATGCAGAAGGACAGAGAAAGAGCTGGGCAGACCTTCTCCCACATGGCACTACATTTTAGCTCCAGCATTTCATGAGAGGTAGGAAGCAGAAACAAACATCAGAATTTTGTATTAGTTACCTTCTATCTCATCATGGCCCCCCTGCTCGTGAACATGACTGAGCCACTGTCCTAGACTAGGACCCATCAGAGTGAAAGCATCTCCATTCCAGAGACAGGACTGTGTGAGGAGCAAACTCAAATGTAAGGACTGTGGCACCCTGCATGAAAGAGGTTGCCTGTATCCGTCTTCTGTTGCTGTAACAAATCACCAAAAACGTGGTAGCTTAAAATAACCACCAATGTATTTATTATAGTTCTGAAAGTCAGAAGTCCAACACAGCCACAGTGGTTTAAAGTCGGGGTGTCAGGAGAGCTGGGTTCCCTCTGGAGGCTCTAGGAGGGAAATTTCCTTGCCTCTTCCAACTTCTAGAGGCTTCCACATCCCTTGGCTTGTGTCCCATTCCCCATCTTCAGAGTCAGCCTCTCAGGCCAAGGCCTTTTCATGTAGTCATCTTTCTGGTTCTCTGTCTTCTGCCTTCCTCTTCCACTGTTAGAACTTGTGTGATTATGCTGGGCTCACCTACAGAATGAAGATAATGTCTGCATCTTCTAGCTGACAAGCAATCTTTTTTTCTTTAAGATTTTATTTATTTATTTGGGAGACAGCGAGCACAAGCAAGGGACCAGCAGAGGGAGAAGCAGACCCCCACAGAGCAGGGAGCCCAATGTGGGGCTCGATCCCAGAACCCTGGGATCACGACCTGAGCTGAAGGCAGACACTTAATCCATGGCACCACCCAGGCCGCCAGCTGATGAGCAATCTTAATTCCATCTTCATCTTAATCCCCCTTTACCATGTAACCTGATACAGTGACAGGTTCCAGGAATTAGGACACAGGCATCTTGGGGGGGGGGGCATTATTCTCCGTATCATTTTGCCTGCTCCACAAAATGGCCATTTGGGCACTCCCAACCCCACCTCTTCCCCTGGGATGATGAAGGGCAAAACAGGAGAACCTTTCTCCATACCAAGGTGGTAGAGGTGGCTTTGATGTGTCAAAGTTAACAGGACTGATGCCCTGGGAAGCAGTGACCCAAGAGTGGGCTCAGAGCAAACGCCTTGGAGTTCCTGAACCAGTATTTATTTCCTCCTGTACAAAATGGAGATGGCCACCAACCACCCTGCCCCACATTGAGTATCAGAGATTTACCTGAGGCAAATAGGCACATAACTAAGTATGAATTTGAGAGAGCTTTTCCTGGAGTCCCTTCACCCTCATCTTTCCCACATGAAGCTCTCTGCACAACATCACCACATTTCCCTGCCATTCAGTTTCATAAGATGCTGCAAGCAAAATAATCACTTCTGTCTTTCGTTCAAGAACATTCATTGCCTTGTGTACTCCATGCAATTTTCCAAATCACAAGCTAATTAAATACTCCAGCAGAGGGCTAAAAGTAGATTAAACATTGATGTGAGAGCCTCGATCGATTGGTGCTTTTCCTTGACTCCTGATGCAGTGTATCAATAATATTAAATAATCTCTTAATAAAATTTCCTCCTCATGATACTGTTCACCCTCCTTCACTGTTCCTGAAAATGCAGTTGCATAGGAAATAAACATTCTTTCTAAATGGCCATCAATAAATGCCAAGTAGGATGAGAGGAATGGGGTAAGGGAGAGACTTCTGCTATACCCTATTTTGTGGCTGTTTGATTATATTACAGTCAAAATAAATTCAGACAAACTAACCTAGACAGCACTAATTCAGGATGCGTGGACGTCTGTGGGTTATATTTTTCCCCTTTATTTTTAACAGGACCTGCCTGTTCAGTTCAGCAGGAATCCAAAAACATTTACTCAATGCCTAATTGTGATAGCTAACATCAATTTTTAAATATTTATTTATTTACTTATTTGGGAGAGAGAGAAGGAGCAGTGGGGAGAGGGAGAGGGAGAAGCAGACTCCTCGCCAAGCAGGGAGGCCAATGCGGGGCTCGATCCCAGGACCCTGGGGCCATGACCTGAGCCGAAATCAAGAGTCGAATGCTGAACCTACTGAGCCACCCAGGCGCCCCAATAGACATATATTAAGCAGCTACTCTGGGTCAGGCATTGCTGCTAAGGCATGTTGGCCAGTGTCTCAGGGAGTTCCTTCCAACCATCCTAGCAACCAGATCCTCGTGTGATGCCACTTTATCATGAAGATACTGAGAAATGAAGAAACCCATTCATGGCCATACAGACAGTCATTGGTAGCTTCAGGATTTGAATCTGGGTCTGTCTTATTCTAGAGCTGGGGTTCTGATCACTGTGCAACATTACCTGCTTCACTCCAGACCCTAGCCTGGGACTCTGAGATGTAACTGTGAATAGTAGGAGGTCCTTGCCCCAGAAAAGGCTATGACCATACTGGGCTGACATTGATATTCATGCTTCAAAAAAAAATGTGTCTTTTGAAGGAGTTGCATGGTCCCAAATTTTAAAATACATGAGTCTACAGGGAAAAGTGAATGTCCCTTCCTCCTTGTTCCAGAGACCTCAGTTATTCACTTCCTCATTAAATAGCAAAAGATGACTACTCTGGTCACCCTTTTGCAAACAGTAAACACTGAAATTGAGTGGAACATATAAATAAGATTGAAAGGCCATGTTGGGGGTCCTATATTCACTGTGCTCTATGGATGCTGCGCAGAGAAAGGCCAAGTTGAAAGACAACAGCTGAACCACATGGTCAGGCCAATGAAACACAGGTAAAGCCTTCAACCCAGGCTAAAAGGAAAAGAAGGTGAGGACCGTTGGTCAGGTTAGACAACTGCTGGAACTAACAATTCCACAATCTTAGCAGTGCATTTGTCACGTCATGGGGAGGGGGTGGAAGGCAGGACGACTGGCCCCACACGGTCATTCAGGCGCTCAGGCTCCTTCCATCCTGGAGCTTTTTCTTTCTCTAGACCCTTGGAACTCTCTCTTTTCTGTAGCAGGTGCTTTTTCCAGAGGATATGGTTGATTGCACGAAAGGGCTTAATGCGCACGTGTCAGGATGGCGTGTATCACGTCTGCCCACAAGCCCTGGATGTATTTTAGCTTTATGGCACTAACTAACTATAGAGAAGGCTAGAAATTGGGTGCTACATGTGTGCCCAGGAGGAAAAGCAAACAGGCGGAGGAAAATAGACTACCCTGTTACTTTATGGATCCTGCTCGGGGCCAGAACCTGTGAGCGCAAATAAGATGAAAAGTCTGGATGTGGTCTTTTGGTGAGGTCGTAGCCATGGGGCAGGGCACACACCCAGCTGAACAGCACTCAGTGCAGGAAAGGAGATTAAGGCAGGTACAGCCTGAGGAAAACTGAGACAATGCCTTCAAATGCTTGAATTTAGGGCACATAAGAGATCAGACTGCTCCCAAAAATTAGGGAACTGTTTTGTGTACTTAAAATGAGGCAATGTTATAGATTAGACAGATGCTGATAGTGATGTATATTTATGTAGAGTTTATATATAATATATTGTATATGTATAAAATTCTGAATATGTATATCCTAAAATGAATACTAAGATGTCTGTCTCTTAAGACAGACAAGGATGGGTTCCCCTCTTGGTTTCTCTGATAGCTATAAATGCTATCTTACATAAGTTTCTTGACTTCTCTGTGTGCTAATCACCCATACAATAGCTTTGTTGCCTCCTATGAGCAAATTTCGTAGACGTGTCACTCTCATCATTCTTGGCTCTGTCCAGTCCATCCTCTACATAGTAGCTGCAGTGATATTTTTAACTGTAGATCTGACCATGTACATCTCCTGGGCTAGCACCTTGCTTGGTACTCTCTTGTGTTCATACTCTGCGGGTATGTTGGTACAAGCACTTTGGAAAACAGTTGGCAATTTCTTATAAATCAAACCTACACTTGCCATATGGCCCAGCCAACCCCCTTCTAGGTGTTTCACCCAAAAGAAATGAAAACATACGTTCGTGAAAAGACCTGTATGTGCAAGTTTAGAGCAGCAATATTCATAATAGTGCAAAGCTAGATACCACCAAAATATCTACCAACAGATGAATAGAAAAGCAAATTATGGTATATCCATATAATGAAATACTCCTTGGTAATTAAACACACACACACACACACACACACACACACACACACACACAGAGACACGCACACACAACGGTGATATGTACAACGTGGATGAATCTCAAAAACATTGTGCTGAGTGAAAGAACCAAGATTCAGAAGATTTCATGCTGATAATTCCATGTATCTGAAGATTTAAAAAGTGAAGGCCAATCTAGGGTGACAGAAAGCAGATCCATTGTTGCCCAGAGTGGAGGGAGAGTTGAGCACAACCCCACGTGAGGGAACTTTTTGGGGAGATGGAGACATCCTCTATCTTGACCTAAGAGACAGGAATGGAGGTGTAGGCAGCTGACAAAGTTCACCGGGCTCTATACCTAACTTGAGAGCTTTTGACTGTATGTCAATTACATCTGGATAAAGTAGACTTTAAAATAATAAGATTAAACCCCCTCCTAAGGTTTTCCAGCTCATTCAGAAGGCGTTTCAAAGTCCTTACCACAGCGCCCAGGCTCAGAATGCATCCCTGTCCTGGGTTGCACCCCGTCCCCAGAGCCAAGACTCCCTGGCCTCCCCGTGGATTCTCACCCACCTCCACGCTCCTGCATTTTCAGTACCTTCCACACAGCTCCTACCCTAGATGATGTCATGGTTTTCTCTTCACCTCCCCATGTATCTGCTCACTTCTCACCTCTTAAGAGGGTCCCCTGATTCCTCCTTTCCATCACTCACAATACTTGTACTATATTTTTAAGCTTCCCTCGTACAGCGTATCACAACCTGAAATGATGTCTAATGAATTTGGTGTCTGTTTTCCAGAGCCAGAATGAAGGGCAGAAAGGGCTTGTTCACCTCTATAACCTCAACACCTGTTACAGTGCCTTTGCATACTAGAGTCTCAACAAACATGTCCTTCATGGAGAAGAATATGTGTGTGTATGTATGCATACATGCATATACATATCCACACATATGTACATAGAGGCACATATACATATAATGTGAAGCACTAAATGCTATGATGAAAAATAAACGGACCATGGGCATCTGGGTAGCTCAGTTGGTTAAGTGACTGCCTTCGGCTCAGGTCATGATCCTGGAGACCCAGGATCGAGCCCCGCATCAGGCTTCCTGCTCGGCGGGAAACCTGATTCTCCCTCTCTCAGTCCCTCTGCTTGTGTTCCCTCTTTAGGAACTCTATCTCTATCAAATAAATAAATAAAATCTTAAAAAAAAATAAATGAAGGTACCATGAGCGCAGAGAGTCATTTGTGTGTATAAGGGGGACATATTGCATGATGTACTCAATGAAGGTATCTCTGAGAAGGTGACTTTTAAACAAAGACAAAATATAATGGAGGAGTGAATCATGCAGTATCTATATGAGAGCATTCTGGGAAGAGGTAACAGCAAGTGCAAAGGTCCTGTGGCTGACATTCACTTGTGGCATTCAGTAACAGTGGGGTTAGCATATCTGAAACAAAACAAGATGCACGCCTATTCCCTGGTCTCCACTGATATTCCCCATTACCCCATAAAGTTCCCCTTTCCTTGTTGCACTTTCGATCATCAGAAATTGTGTGTGCACTGCCTGTATCTTCCACCAGACTGTGAGTTCCACAAAAGGAAGACCATGTCTTTTATTCAACAGGATGTCTCTTCACTGGCAGAGTGCCTGGCACACGGTGGGCAGACAGCCAAGTGTGTGGTGAAAGGTATGAACTATTTAATGAAGGAGTGAGAGGAGGAGCAAGAACATGTTGGCACTGGGCAAGAGACCCTTAGCTTCAAATTTCCCGGTAGGAATACAGTTGATCTGCTGGAGACAGGGCAACCTTGAAATCCTATCCGAAGAGGAGGGAGGAATCAAGAGACCTCCGGATTTTGAGTCCTGTGGTTTGGCTAGATGGCAAGGAAAGTCTCTTACCACCCAACTCAAAAACATAGCTGCTGTGGCCACAGATGATTCTGCCATTCCCCTGTCTCACTTGGTTACACAGGGATGTCTGATGAGACCTTTGGAGTAATATATTGATCCCTGAGGCATTTTCCAGTCAAATTCTGACACCTCTCTTTTTAGCACTGGGACCTTTCTGCCCTGAAGAATTATTTTTCCTGATGGCCAAAAAGTAAGAATGGATCATGATTAAATACACACAGGCACATAGAGTCAGTTACACACACACACACACACACACACACACACACAGGTAGACCCTGTCGATATTCTGTTGGATGGAATGCCACGTTTGTTTTGCATACTGTGCACACATCATTTAAAAAGTATCCACATCATACAAGAAATGCTATTTTGTAACAAAGGTAATAAAACGCTCACCTAAATGATTTCTCGCTTATCACTGAATCCTCCCCTGAGCTCAGATTTTAATGCTAGTTCACAGACGTGCTGTAGGCATATCTAAGTCATGTCCTGGTATTGAGTGTTTAGGTTTGCCATCGTCCTTCCACACAGCTGCCTGGGAAATCTCTGCCAGTATTTTTTCTTCCCCATCCATGTCCCTCACCTGAGGATAAACTCTGAGAGGCTCACAGGTGGGGGATAGGAGAGTGTGAACATTCTGGATGCTCTTGATATATGCCATGTCATCTTCCAGAAATGCTGGACCCTCCATCCATCAAGACTGCCATTCAGTTTCTCTTTTCCCCAAACTTTCCCCACATGTATTAGCTTTTTATTTTTTAATTACTTCTACCAGAACCAGTGATTAAAGAATTCATCCTCTGCTTGCTCATCAATACTGTAATTTTAAACAACATAATGCACGAGAAAACAAATCAGAAGACTTAATGACAACACAGCAAATGCTCTCACCCCCCTCCTCTGCATCTCAAGTTTGGTGACCCATGAATTCCCTCTTAAGTTGTTGGGCTTTTATTTCTCTTGATGATTACCTCAGTATCATCATATGATACAGACACTTATGTTTATTACTATCCCATATTTAGAAAATACTTGTTTCCTTGAGATTAAATGTTATAATTTAGTTCACTTTTACTGCACCATCTCCTTCTCTTGCCCAGCGCCCTGCGATTCACTGTTGCTTATAATTCCTTATTATTTCATTATTCCTTCTTGTTCTGTTGGCTACTTTTTCTTGAGGTTTTCGCTGTGAGATAATTTCAAATAATTTAGAAAAATGCTAAAAATTTGAAAAAGGATTTCTGTATACCTTAAACTCAGATTCCGCAAATAACATTCTCACTGGTTCTAAATATAAAGGCATCAGCATAGACATGTATCAATAAACATATGTATTACTATTATTTCATAGTACCTTCCGAAATGTTTGATAGTTGTAATCTGTTATCCACTCACTTTTACTGAGTGGTGAATGTGTTCCCTCCAAATTCATATGTTGACATCTTAACCCCCTAGATGATTATATTAGGAGGTGGGGCATTTGGGACGTGATTATGAATGGGACTAGTGCCCTTATGAAAGAGGCCCCAGAGCACTCCCTCACCATCCCACCAGGTAAGGATACAAAGCGTTTGCAGATCAGGAGAGGGCAGCTCGCCAGGTGGGCACCCTGACTATGGGGTCCCAGCCTCCAAAACCATGAGCAAGAAATTTCTGCTATTCATAACCCACCCAGTGTATGATATTTTGTTTCAGTAGCCCGAACAGACTTAAGACAACTTTTAAATACTTCAGTATTTAAAATCAAGACATTCCATTACACAACCAGAGTGCAATGGTCAAAATCAAGAAATTATACTGATTCATCACTATTCTCTCATCTACAGATCTTATTCAAATTTCGCAGTTGCCCAGTCCTTGACAGCACAACCAAGGAAAATTGGCTGCCTTTTAAACTTCAAACAATAAATACGGATCCCTGTATCTGGTTTCTTTTGCTTTATTCATGTCATCCTATATATCCTTTAGTAAGTGTAGTGATTTCCTTCTCGTAGGGCCTGTGTAATGCTAGTCAAGTATATTCCTAGATATTCTCTTTTTCTTTTTATTCCTAGATATTTTTATTTGTTTTCCCTGGTATTATTGTGAATGGGATCTATTTATCTTTTATATTGTACCTTACTGAACCCTTGTATTAGTTCAAAACACGTTTTACCCAATTTTCTAAGTAGATAGCATATTACCTACAGATAATGGTAATTACTTCTCTCTTCCCTTTTTAAATTTGAACACATTTCTTCATCTTGTTCTTTTCGCACCTGCCACAAAATTAAAATGTGAATTGTTTCAATTAATTTTCTAAATGTTTTATTTGGAAAAATTATAGAGTCATAGGAAGTTGCAAAGAAATGTACCATGTACCCCACAGTCTGTCCTCCTCATGCTGCCATCTTTCCTACCTGTAAGACAACAAAATCAGGAAATTGGCATCATTGGTACAATGAACAGAATTATTCCGATTTCCCTATTTATAAGCTTGCTTGTGTGTGTGTGTGTTCTATGCAATTTCATCACATTTGTAGCTTTCTATAATACCAATATCATCCATTTACTTTTTCAAATGAGTAAAAGGAAATATAAATTAAGCCTGAGACTCTCCCAAAGATGTATGAAAACATTTTATAGACGTGTTCAACCAGCCCCAGAGACAGTCTTGAGTCAAACACCTGCAGCTTTTTTTTAAAGTATTTATTTATTTAATAAAGAAAAAGCATGAGTGGAGTGGGGGGGGGGAGGCAGAGGGAGAAATAGACTCCCCACTGAGCAGGGAGCTCAATCCCAGGACCCAGAGATCAAGACCTGAGCCAAAGGTAAATGCTCAACCGACTGAGCCACCCAGATGCCCCTACATGTAGCCTTTTTGATGTGTAAATTCTGTCCAGATTAGTGCTCCAGTAAGCTCCTCTAGCTACATTCTAAGACAAGAAAATAAAACAGCATAAGCTTCCCAAACATATGAATGATCGTTTAGAAATGGGTTAATTTTGTTGAGTAAGATTCAAGGAAAGAGAAATAAGATGTGGGAGACATTTGGAAGAGCCTCTCCTTCATTTATTTATTTATTTATTATTATTATTTTTAACTTATTTATTTTAAGTTTTTAGTTTTTAGGTTTTTTTATTATGTTATGTTAGTCACCATAGAGTAAGTACATCATTAGTTTTTGATGTAGTGTTCCATGATTCGTTTTTTACATATAATACCCAGTGCTCCATGCAATACGTGCCCTCCTTAATACCCACCACTGGGCTGACCCACTCCCCCACCCCCTTTCCCTCTAGAACCCTCAGTTTATTTCTCATAGTCCACAGTCTCTCATGGTTTGTCTCCCCCTCCGATTTCCCCCCTTCACTTTTCCTTTCCTTCTCCTAATGTCCTCCGTGCTATTTCTTATGTTCCACAAGTAAATGAAACCATGTGATAATTGGCTTTCTCTGCTTGACTTATTTCACTCAACATAATTTCCTCCAGTCCCATGCATGTTGATGCAAAAGTTGGGTGTTCATCTTTTCTGATGGCTGAGTAATATTGCATTGTATATATGGACCACATCTTCTTTATCCCT
This sequence comes from Spilogale gracilis, assembly GCA_004023965.1. Classification (NCBI taxonomy): domain Eukaryota; kingdom Metazoa; phylum Chordata; class Mammalia; order Carnivora; family Mephitidae; genus Spilogale; species Spilogale gracilis. Next base: position 41,435 of record PITA01011088.1, read on the forward strand.
TTGTCTGTTGAAAGGCATCTTGGCTCTTTTCACAGTTTGGCTAGAGATGAAGCCCTACTTCCAAGTCAGACTTTCCTATTCTTGGTCTTTTCCATCCTTATCCTTCACTGTGGTCAAGTGGTCTGTAAAGGACACAGCTTCACCAATGAAACAGTCTAGGCACAAGTATTTAATCTGAATTTAATTGAGCCTCTCATTCTCATTTCTAGGGTTTGGAACTAGAAGGGATACAGGAACAAGTCAAGCCAGACTGTGGGGCCTTCTGCAAGATCATGTGGGAGATTCTCTTCTAGATGAATAAATAAATAAATAAATAAATAAATAAATAAATAAATGAGACCTGTCATAGCCACAAGGACCCTATCGAGACATGAGGACTAGATATAATGTCGTTTCTTGGATAACTTAGGGGACAGAGGAAGGATATAAGGTAAAAACTAAGAAACTATCTGGAAAATATACACTTGAGTTGATAGTAACATATCAGGACTGTTTCATTAATTGTAACCAAAGGACCATACTAATGCAAGGTGTTAATAGTACGGAGAACTAGGTGTGGGGTATATGGGAACTCTGTTCTACCTTTTCAATTTTTCTGTAAATCTTAAACTATGCTAACATTTTAAAATTCATCAAAAGATAAGTGGGGATGATTGAGAAATTTTTAACCAGGAACTAAATATTAGATAATAGAGAATAATTATGAATTTTATTGGGTAGGGCGATGGTATTGAGTTATGAGGCTCTCTTAATTGCTATAAGGAATGCACACCATAAGCCATAAGTATTTAAAGATAAAGTGGCTTGGGGTCAGAACTTACTTTAAAATGATTCAGCCTAACTCTTATAAAACGATTGTCAATAGGTTAAACCTATTAGGTAAAAAGCCATTGGAGACTTTCTACTGGGTAGGAGATAGAAATTAACACCAGAATCTACTTAATATCATAAAAAGAGACAACCAGACATATGCCCTTCCTGATAAACTACAGCAACACTACTTAGGCAATACTCTTGTCATCAATCTAACCTGAGTTCCATCAAGCCTCCATAGCTCACTCCCAGTTTACAGGAGATAAAAGTGAGGGCGGAGGGGTTGCATTCACCGGCATCATAGAATTGACTCAGCAAAATTCAGAATGTGGCCAATTGTACAAGAGAAATGACCCCGATTTTTCAAACAAAGAAATCTCACAGTGGAAAACAAAACAAAACAAGCCAAAACAAGAAGAAGAAACCTAAAGCCTCAAGCGAGTGTTAGTCAAATACACTGTGGGACACGCATTTGAATCCTAATTCAAAGACAGACAGGAGGGATGGAATGAGGGGGTGGGGGAGGGCTGGGCTCAAGGGGTTGGAGCACAGACTGGGTATTTGGTAGTATTCAGAAAATGTTCACTATTTTAGATGTGATAGGGCATTGTGATTATAATTTTAAAAGAGACTTTACCTTGCAGAGATATAAACTGAACTATCTACATATGAAATCACATAATGTCTGCAACTTGCTTTAGAGCGACCCAGAACTGGGGTGTAAGAGGCATGGGGTGACTGAGGGAACATGTGGGTGAAGATTGCCCACAAGACTGTCCACACTAGAGGAGTCTGGCTCCATTAGGTCAGCATCTCTGCTTTTATATACAGTAGACAATTAACAAAATGAAATCCTTAAATAATGGCTCAGCAAGTACAAAAAAAAAAAAAAAGCCAAATGTAAAAAGCATTGGAATCCTGTTGTAGGTGTATCGTATTCAATTATGAAATGTAGTACACCCTCTAATTTTCTGCATATTTGATTGTTTTTATAATAAAAAATTAAAAATGAATGACCAAATGGAATAATAACCCAAAAGTCAGGGAAGCAGCCACTTGCAGGGAGAAGGGGGGAGATGAAATCAGACGAACACAAAGAGCTGCTAAGGTAGGGAAAAATTTCCATTTCTTGAAAAGGTAGGGTAAATAAACACACGTTTATTTTATTGATGTCTCATAAACTGTGAATATATCCTCCATTCACTGTTCACTTTTAGGCATGATAAAAAATTACAAAACTACATTTTTTTCCTTTTTTTCCTTTCCTTTTGAGAGAGAGAGAGAGCATGTGTGCACTGGTGGGGGGCACAGGCAGAGGGAGAGAGCTAATCCCAAGCAGGCTCCACACTCAGCTTGGAGCCCGGGGTGGGGTGGGTTCAAGCCCATGACCCCGAGTTCATGACCCTAGCCAAAATCAGGAGTTGGATGTCCAACTGACTGACCACCAAGGCACTTCCTTTGTTTGTTTGTTTGTTGGTTGGTTTTTGTTAATTTCTTAAACATTAGAGTGTTAGAGAGGGTTTAAGATGACCCTACAGGACTTCACCAGGAAGTGTCCACTGATGTGGGCTGGTTTAGGGACTAGATGAGAAAGGTGATATCACACCTCTGCTTCCTTTTCTGGGAAGTGAAGGAGGGTTATTGGTGATGAATGTTTAATCAGAACTGATCAAGGAAAGGAATAAACATAGACCTCATACTCTCTGATTTGTGACCCTCGTTTCCTTTCTCCCTTCCCCCCTACTTCCTTCCTTCCTTCTTTCTGTCTTCCCTTCCTTCCTCCCTCTTTCTTTTTTTTTAAATGAAGTTAAGTTTCAAAAAACTCCCAACTAGCTTTCTGTCTTCCTGAAAGGAAAGGTTTAACCCTTATTAATTGTGAGAGAATAAGAAAAAGGCATTTTTTAAATTTTTAAAAAATTTATTTTATTTTCTCAGTGTTCCAAGTTTCATTGCCTATGCCCCACACCCAGTGCTCCATGCAATAGGTGCCCTCAGTACCCACCACCAGGCTCTCCCATCCCCCCACTCCCTCCCTCCAAGTCCCTCAGTTTGTCTGTGTCCAAAGTCGTTCATGTTTCATTTCTCTCCCTGAATTACCCTACTTCCCATTTACTTTCCTTCTCCTACTGTCTTCTATATTTATGAACTGTGAAAATACCATGAAAGCAGGCAGCCTCCCTTGTGTGACTAAGTGGGGAAGATGTGACCCAGAGAATGGGGCTGAAATAATTACAGTCAGTCACAGAGGAGAGAGAGGACAGACAGAGAGCCAAGGGACAGAGAGCCAGGACCTGGGATGCACTCCTGACTCCACCATGAAGGAGGACTTACAAGAATGTTCATTTATTCCTGCTCTGAGTGGCAATTTTCTTCTCTATAGATTGGAGTAAATCAGGTACTGCCAACTGTAGGGGGCAGACCAAGAAAGCAAACAAGTGAAGTGGGTAGAGCAAGGGGATCCTGGTTAACTAGAGAACATACACCTAATCTAATCTTAGCCAGGACTAAGCTGAAGAAACAGCTTAGTTGTGACCATTTTTATCTCAGGAAAATGAAAGTCTAGCATTCGAAAGTGAAATCTCCCTATTTTCAAATGTTGGCACATCATTCAATTAAAAAAAAAAAAACAGTAACAACAACAACCTCCCCCAAAAACCAAAAAGCAAAAGGCAAAAACAAAAAACCACTGCACAGCTCCAAACTAAAATCATCTGTGATTAAAGATAAGTTTCTGTGTGTAAACTACCATCTTCTGACCTCTTGATTAGATACTAGATAATATCTGAATTTATGTCAAAGCAATTTGGTTTAGAGGTTAAGAAGACATGCTTTGTTGCCAGAAGGACGTTGGTTCAGATGGTTGCTCTTCCTCTTATTGGCTGTGTGACATTGGACAAGTCCCCCAACCTCTCTGAGCTTCTGTCTCCTTCCCTGATATCCAGTATCTGCCAGAATGAAAGGAGGAAGTATGCACTCAATGTCCCACATGGTGCCTAGCACAGTGGAGGTACTCAATAAATGATGTTGGTGATCACTCTTGGCTTTCACCAAGATATGTTAGCTACATATTTTCAAATATGGATGACCCTAAGCACATAGATAATGGAAGGAACTTCTGGTTGCATGGGCTCCCCAGGACACATGGCAGAAAATTCCAGTGGGGAAGCATCAGCCGTTGTACAGAGGATGCAAAAAGGTATCATGACATTTACTTCAGGCTTTGTTCTGCCTTGAGTTTATCTCTTGGTCACAAAATCTAGGGATTTAGAGGATTTGAGGTCCTGTGGGTAAAAAAAAATGGGGCTGATGCCTACAACACAGCCAAGATCAATTTGATTTTGGTCTTTCATTTAAAAATATATTGTTATTTTCTTTTTTGTTGCTATTATAGATTTATGGAATAGTCTTAAAGATAGTACAGAAGATTCCTATATATACTCATCTCAGTGTAATGTAAAGATAGTACAGAAGATTCCTATATATACTCATCTCAATATAATATGTTAACATATTACATAACCATGGTACACTTGTCACAACTGAAAACCAACATTAGTATATTATTATTAACTAAATTCTAGATTCCATTTCAGTGTCATCTGTTGTTGTTCCCTACTCCCCTGTTAATATCCTCTTTCTGTTCCAGGATGCAGTTGGGGCACTATATTGTTTTTTGGGGGGGTGTTTGTTTGTTTTTTGGGGGGGTGTTTGTTTGTTTTTTAAAGATTTTATTTATTTATTTGACAGAGAGAGAGATCACAAGTAGACAGAGAAGCAGGCAGAGAGAAAGGAGGAAGCAGGCTCCCCGCTGAGCAGAGAGCCCAACATGAGCCTCTATCCCAAGACCCTGAGATCATGACCTGAGCCGAAGGTAGAGGCTTAACCCACTGAGCCAACCAAGTGCCTTATATTGTTTTTAAATCATCCCATTTCCCTCATCTTCTCTGATCTGTCTCCGTTTCTCCGTCTTTCCTTGCTCTCCATGACCTCACTGCCTCAAGGATAATGGCCATGCATCTTGTAGAATGTCCTCCAATCTGGGTTTGTTTGATGAATTTCCCACGATTCGACCAGACTCTCAAGTCTGGGGGAAGGAGTCTAAGGAGGTGAGGTGCCCTCTACATCACAACATATCTGGGGGTACACGGTAGACACATGACATATTGCCGATGTTAGCCTTCATCACTTGGTCAAGGTGGTGTTTCTCAGACTTCACTGTCAGATTACCACATTTCCTCTTCCATAGTTCATTCTGTGGCAGCAAGTCACTAAGTCAAGGCACCCACAGTAGGGGATCCCAAGGATGGAGGAAGATTAAGTGGGAAGTATCTACATACATTTAACAGAATTCTTCTGTGAGCAACTAACTTTCATCTTGTATGGCACTGCACCCCCATTTTACAGAAGTGAAAATGGAAGGCCAAGAAGGTCGAGCAACTTACCTGAAGTAGCTAAAGTTATAGGCAACAGAGCCTGGTTTCCGACCGCTGTGTCCTTGACCCCAGGGCCCTTCTTCTTTCCGCTGCTCAAGTACCAGACTCTACCAGCACAGTGCTTGATGCTTTTTTTGTTTCAGGTTCCTGCTTGATGTGCCATGAGTTCTTGATGAGATCATCTTTGCCATCTCCTTCAGATGGTTTCTGTCATCTACGAAGTGAGCTAGATCACTGACACATAGAGCAATCTGGTAAATTGCTGTGTCCTCGTGGTCACTGAACCCAGGTAAGGCTTGAGTCCTACTTGTTTCCAGGTACTGGTGAAATCTGGTGGGGGCAGTAGTCCTCACTGCCTCTGCAATTCAGGGATGTATGTGCCAAGTGGACTGACCAAGCCCTTGGAACCCTAGAAAGTAAAATGTGCAAGGAAGATAGAAAATGTTGTTTCTGTTACTACTTGGAACTCAATGGAAATAGCATGTTTCCTGGACTCTGTCTTCCCAGCTGAGGTATATTCACAACTCATTAATCCCCCCCATTGCTCTAAATTTTAGAGACCTCCCTGATTAGGACTCTCCTGCCTGCAAAATAAATTCCAACCCAAGTTAAGTCAAAATTCCAATTTAACTTGACTCTAGCCAGAAATAGAAATTATCACTGTGTCTAGGCAAGAAGTCTACTTGTAGTTGTTTCAGGCATGCCTGGATCCAGGAGCTCCAAAGACATGGACAGGATTCTTCTTTTCCACTCTTAATCTTGATTTTTCTGTCTCAGGCAAGCTTTTACTAAGTTGACATGGTATCTTTCAGCTCTCTAGGCTTCTATCTGGTCAGCATACTAACACCTGCATAAAAATGGACCCCTCTGTGCTATCCACAGCCTCAAAAATGGCAAGCAAGATGCAATGGCAAAGCCTCAGTGGCATATAAAAACACATTTATTTCTCATGCATCTGGAGTCATTTGGGGGTCAGCTGGTGGCTTGGGTGATCTTGAGTGGTCTTGCTCCCTTTGGGTAGTCTTGGCTGGATACCAGTTGAGGAAATGGGGGTGACTCATCTCTAGTTCCACGGGTCTCTCCTCCCCCAGCAGGCTGGCCCAGGTGTGTTCTCCTGATGATGGCAGAAGCAGAGAGTAGCAAGTGGAAACACACCGGTTAGTACCGTGACTCCCTCTCACTTCTGTCACATCCAATTGACCAAAACACTCCTCGAGCCAGCCCCGATGTCGGGATGGAGAAATGGATTCCCACATTTCTGGTGAGGGAAGTACAATGGCATGTATGCACGTAGGATGAAGAACAGGAGTCACTGATCCCACTGGCCCACTCTGGACTGGGATGAGACAGACATGGGCCATGTGCCCATCTCCAAATTAAGATACAAAAATCAATGTCTTCCAAGAGAATGAGCAGAAGGAGGCCATTTCCCTCCGAGAAATAGCGAGGAGCAAAACAACAGAAGTACAATGATAATACCCCACAACCCACTTTACAGATCGGCAAAGGGACTCAGCCAGGACAGGGGCAGGGTAGGGGACGGTGGTCACAGCTACAAGGAGGCGAGTTTGTGCTTGGAGCCAGCCTTCCTCCAAAGTCAATTCATGTCATGTCCCACCCCACACCCTCCTGAGAACCTTTCACTTTTATGCATGCTTTGACATTTTTTTTTTTTACTCCATTTAAGCATCCTCAAAAAGTGAACGTTCTTATTCACCTTCCACAGATTATTTCATTTTGTCATTTTTTTAGCTACAGTTGACGCACATGAAAGTTTTTGCCACTTTTAAAGAATACGGTCTTTAGCTGAATTTAGTTCATCATGCTATAATTTGAGAAGACTCTCTTGATTTTACGTGGGGATTTTGGTGTCGGGGACGTTTTGGAGAGGAGAACCCCCAATTTATAAACAAAGGCGACAGTTTCTCCTTCCCCTTGGCAGTTTTTGTGCTTAAGTTATTTGGAGACACTGATGAAGAGGTGCCTTGTCACTGAGTCACCAAGCGCCCAGACTTCCTTGCCTGCAAATCCATCCCCCAGGACGGACAGTGGCTCTCTGAAGCTGGCAAAAGTCTAGAGAGACAACTTGACTTTCACTCCTGTTCCTGAGCCTGTGTTGAGACAGGAGCTGATCCTGAAGGGTTTGGCAGCATCTAATCTCTGCTATAAACTCTCGTAAGAGCTAACATCTCCCCTACAGAGAGCTGGAGCTTCAGAGATGGTCTATGATGTGGCCACTGGAGGGAGGGGTGGGCATCACAGGGAAGTCACGGGAACTCAGAGCTAGAACTTGAACGCTCTCAGTCTCTGAGACAAGCAGCTTTGCCTTGGCAGAACTTCAACCCCTAAAGCAATTCCATGAGGGGCACAAGGAGGCCCCGGACAGCACTGTTCATACACGCCACACACAGGATCCCAGGTGGCTGTTTTGCACGGCGTGTTGACCCTGTACTCTTCGAGGAACTGAAGAACAGGTGGTTTCATCCACACCACAAATGTTCATGGAGGACCTACTAAGTGTCAGGCACTAAAATACCACACCAGGCAAGACAGAAAAGGCTCCAACCTCGCGGAACTGGGCTTCTTGTCATTTCCGCCAGGAAGAATCCATGGGTTGGCCCTGAAATGTCAGGACTGGGAGAGAAAAAGCGAACTGTTGAACTTGTAGGCCACAGGCGAGGTCTTCAGCAGGGCAAAGGCATGATGGGTAGCCGGTAAACCAAGTGAGGCTCTGGCCCGAAGGATAGGGGGAGACTGACCACCACTGGATGGGGTCTGGGGCAGGTGTAACTGATTCTCAGTTACATGCACAGCAAATATCTGCTGAGGGTCTTCCTTGTAGGAAGCCCTTGGGTGTCAGGAATACACAAGGGAGCAAGCTGCCCATGACCGCTGCCCTCATAGAGATTACAGTTCAGAGGGGCAAGAGATGAGAAACAAGGCAGAGCTCCTGGAGGGTGACTGAGAACATTCATGGGGCTCTGGGAGCAGAGGAGGGGCAAGTAGGTTCCTAACGGGGAAGAAGAGCAGCAGGAACTTAGTGGGTGAAGACAGCTGAGACCAGTGAAGGTGTGGGGAGTGTGGGTAAGGAGGCTGCTCCTGGCCTAGGGCCCATCCTCAGCAAAGCCTGGAAACAGAGCCAGCCATGCCCCATTTGAGGTCAGGCTCAGAGTCCCAGCCAGCTGGGTGTAGGACATATGGCAAAAGATGAAACTGGAGACTAAAACAGTAGCTCAGATGGAGACGGACATTTGCATGTTTGCAAAGAAGTCTGGACTCCATCCCGGGGCCGGGTCCAGGAGAAAGGACAGGGAAGTAGAGGGCGGTTGAACCGGTTTGTGACATGACCAGATTTAGGCATAGAAGGATCCCTATGCCCTTACCATGCCCAGTGGATAAAAGAGGGCAAGACTGGAGCCGGGGAGCCCGTTAAGAAATTGCTATTTTAGCAAAGCAAGCTCCCATAGGATGCATGTGGGTCACATGTCAGTAGGAGCACTGGTTTTGAACTTGTACAATGCAGAACTGGGAGAGAGAAGCTTCAAGGGGGCTTCAGTGCAGGAAAGAAAGGATGGGAATTTGGGGACCAAACGGTGAGGATGGTATTTGGGAGCCAAGCAGGCAACCCTTAGACCTAAAGGGTTTTCCTTTATTTATCTTACTGGAAATTCAGTTGGAAAAAAAGTAGATTCGGCTACTAACAAAAATGGAAGGTTAGGGACAGGAGAGCCTGAAGGACCCTCCCTCCTTGATTCTCAGGTTTCGTGAATCAGGATCATGGAGTGAGGGTCTGGCCGGGCTCCAGAGAGGGCACAAGGGCGTGAGCTGGGGCCCAGCGGAGAAGACTAGAGAATGTGGTGAAGGACATGCAGGCTCTGGGCAGTGCTGTCGGGGCCCTGGCCCGTTCTCCACCTCCAAATGATTATTTTTTAAAAATCACAGGAAAGAGAGAGGATGCTCCAAGCGATTGCTTAACAGACAAAAACTCTCAAAGCAACAATACACACTAACAGCCCAGCGTCTGGCGATGAGATGGAAATGCCCATATTAGAAAGCAGGACAATTAGAATCTCCGAGAAACAGTTCCATAAGCTCAAGGACTTCTTTGGAATTGTTTTGAGTAAGGATAAGAATGAGGAAGAGACACAGAGAAAGAAAAATCTCCTGGTGCTTCCAGCTGCCAGATTCGGCTGGTACAAGGGGTGGGGGGTGGGGGAGACCTGCTGTCAAGTGCAGGCAGAGTCCTACTGGCTTCTCTCTCACTGAATCTACCCAGAAATACGGGGACGTGGGAAGGTCATTCAGGGAGGTGCCATCCCTAAACCCCTGGATACTGGAAGGAGAGACCTTCCACCAGTGTCCCCTGGGCAGTATAGCATAACATTTAAAACCCATCTCTATCAATTTTGTTGGCAAAGTAGTTTAATCTCTCTGAGCCTCAGTTTCTTCGAATGCAAAATGGACTGCTAATAATAGAGCCCATCTGATAGGGCTGATGCAGGATCAAATGTGTCCGTGCAACTTACAAGGGGTAGGATAGTGCTCAGCACTTGGTGCTAATCATTGTTAGTTACAATTAAAGGGAAGGCTGAGCACACTGTATATTTGAAGCAGCCGTGCTCTTTCTGTTTGCAGTGGGAGGTATCTCAGTATTGGAAGGGAAGGAAGTCACATCCTTACCTCTCCAAACAAAAGGGAGACGAGGCCAAAAGACTGGCTTGCACCAGGCTTTCTAACAGCTTCATATGGCCGTGTGGCAAAGCCAGGCTGATTCCCCAAACACAATATGCCTGCAATTATGTTACTTTACATACCTAACCAACAGGCGTGTGTTTGTTTTCCTCCCTCTGCAAAAAAGAAAATTCTCATTGTCTGGAGGAAAGAAAAAAAAATCTGCCAGGCGTACTGACAACTTTTTACAGAAAACAGAAGCCCCAACAGCTTCTCATCGAGGGCTCTTCATCCTGTTTCTAAACACTCACGAGAAAGCCAGGCTGACATTTTACACATGATTGACCAAGAGAGGGATGCCTGCCTCTGGGTGTGCACATGCGCATGTGTGTGGGCGTGCACCTGTCACCTGCTGGTGCGCATGCCTGCGCCCGGAGCACGTGTGTGCCCACCTGCTGTGTCGCTCAGCCTAAACAAAGATTCAACTTGTCTGTGTGTAAATAAGGAAGCCCACTCCCTTGGGTCTCCCCTGCAGAGATTGGTTTGTGTATAGTTCAAGGGGTGGGAGCACTTGGAGATGGACAGCCTGGTGTCCATTCCCCTGGCCGGTGGTGGCGCAGGGGTAGAATCCACTCCTATAATCCTCTCCCACTGAGAGCAGTGTTCTGACAACTGGCAACCTTCTTTCACCAAACTAATGGTGCTAAGGACCCAGCCTGCCTGGTACTCAGGACCCCTGACCCCAAGGTCAAAATAAGGTTGAAGATCTCTTTTTAATCCCACCTCCAAATATTTAGGACTAAGCGTTCTGAGGATCTATATCAAGGTGACCATTGGTTTCTCCTTCATTTTGGCAGAGTGCTTTTCTTTTTCTCTGAAATCCACTTTTATCTCTTGCTCAATTCAGAAAGCCTCAGAAGTGTAACAGAAGGGCCTTAGATGTGTTACCTAGATTGTGAGCTCTTGCCTGAAGGTGGAGAAGAAGCAAGGGAGCAGAATTTGAATGGAGCCCAGGACATAATCTGTAGGGTTATTATTAGTTTTTTTAATAAATTAAACTTGTTGTCAAAAGCAGCAAAGAGATTTGGATTCTGGATATGTGGGTTTCACTAATTCAGTGTGACCTACTTTAATGATATTTTCTCAAGAACCTAGTGTCTACTAGGCTTTGGGAAAGGTCATGGGGACACACACAGAATTAAGACCCAGTCCCCACATCAGGAAAGATTAATCAAGGTAAAGGTCAAGAAGGCAGGACAGCACATTGTGTTATGGGTATGAGCAGTAAGGAACTGGTTAGAATCCCAAGTGTTTCTCCCCTCCAGCTGAAGAAGATGAGCAGGTGACAACACCTCCTAAAGTCACCTTCCTCATACAGTAGTTATGACAATTACATAATTTGGATAGAACTGTGGGTGGGTACATTGGGACTGCTTGATAAGCAACAGTTATTGTTACTTGGGCTTTCAGATGAAGAAGAGAATGTGTATTCCATAGGGGAAAAGATGGAGGACTTCTCAGAGTAGGTGGCATCTGAATTGTGTCTCCAAGAGAGGCAGGGATTGGAGAGGAAGGGAGGAAGCCCTGGGCTCCTCAGGCAGAGGGCACAGGCAGGGAAACAGCATGGAGGCCAGTGAAAATGGCTTGGTTCCCTGCTTCTGGCCTTGTTCCCTCCCCTGGAGTCTATTCTCAGCATAGGGTCTTACTATTTTTTAAAAAGATTTATCTATCTATCTATCTATCTATCTATCTATCTATCTATCTATTTATGAGATAGCGTGGGAGAGATTGCAGAGGGAAAGGGAGAAGCAGACTCACCACTGAGCAGGAAGCTAGATGTGGGGCTCAATCCCAGGACCCTGGGATCATGACCTGAGCTGAAGGTAGACACTCAACTGACTGAGCCACCCAGGCACCCCAGCATAGTGTTTTATTGAAATACAAGTCAAATTGTGTCCCTCCACTTCTTAAAATTCTCCAGTGCTATCCATGCCTTTCTAACCTGATGGCTTAGAATGTCCTATTGCCCTCTCATGTTACCTTCTACTATCCCATACCCCTCACTCTGCTTTAGTCACTCTGTCATCTTTTGCTGTTTCTCAGACATACCAGACCAGCACTTTCCTTAGGGCCTTGGCACTTGCTGTTCTTTCTGCCTGGAAAGGCTCCCCTAGTCTCTGAGTTGGTAGATTCTCACTGCCATCAGCCTGAGCTCAAAGGCCACCTTCTCAGTGAGGCTCTCTTGATCATCTATACTAGATTATACTTGTCTCTTCCTGCTTTATTTTTCCCCATGGCACTGACACCTTCTAACATCTATATAATTTATTATTTATAAACTTTATCATCTTTGTCTTCTCAGTAGTCCGCGTGGAAAGACTTTGTTGGCAATCACTGTTGTATTTTCAGCACCTAGAACAGCTCCTGGAATATAGTAGATGCTCAGTAAAAATGGATCAAAGTAATGAATGCTGTGATCATGGAGGCACTGTGACTCCCAGCCAGACTCAAGCACAGCCCTCTGCTTCACCTTCCCTTATGAATCAGACCGTGATGAGCTACCTTTTCTGGGGGCCCCAGGTTCAGTCCCATTTAAGCCTTATCTTCCCTCATTTCATCTTTGTCTTTGTCTTCTTTTTTCTGAAAGGACTTCCTTCCTGAAGTTATCATTCTGCCCCTTTGGGTGGGAAACTCTATATTGGACCCTATTTTCTGTATTTCATTTGCCAATGCATAAATCCAGTTGAAATTGCCTTCATCAAAAATAGCAATGTGCATCATCTCAGATGAGTTGAAGAGTCCAATGTAGATCTAGCTTCAGATAACAAATATCTGTCAAATGAATAATTAAGTAAATGAAGGAGTGAATGAATGAGTCTTCTTAACTCCTATGAGCTATGATGTCTCAGGGCTTAGTGCAGGGCTTGGGAAAGAGGCAAAGTGAGTAGACAGAATCCCCCAAACCCTTCTGTAGGCCATATTGGAACATTTCCTCTCTGTTTTGCATTTTAGGGGGATATTCATAAGATTTCATTTCATAAATGGGTTCTACTGTTTTGAAACTATATCTTTGAAAACGATTGCTATAATGGGAAAAATCAAGTCTTTGAAATCTTGAAGACCTGGGGTGGAATCCCACACCTTAATGGGTTTTCTGCCAAAGAAAATGCAAACCTATCCTGGTCTACGAGGATGTGTGGTCTGTCCCTAGTCATCTTCCAGCCTCATCCCTGGCTTCCCTCCTTTGACTACATGGACCTTTTCCCACGTCTTCACGCTCACCCTCTGGAATGTTCCCCTCACCCCTATTCCCAGCCTTTACTGGTCTGCTCAGTGACTTCTCAGAGAGGCTTTCTGGGAACCTTCTGTCTAATGTAATCGCCACCTGTCATCCTCCTCAGCTCCATGATCGTTTGCTTCACAACTTGATCTTTTTTTTTACCTTATTTATTTGAGAGAGAGAGCACAAGCAGGGAGAGTAGCAGAGGGAGAGGGAGAAGCAGGGAGCCCAATGTGGGGGCTCCACCCCAGGACCCGAAGATCATGATCTGAGCCAAAGGCAGATGCTCAACCAACAGAACTACCCAGGCACCCCCTCAACTTGAATGATTTTAGTAAGTTGTCTTATTGTGATTTTAGTCTTGTTAACTAGACTATGTGAGCCCACAAAGCAGAGATGGTATCCGTCTTGGTGGCTACTGTGTCCCCGATTCCCAGAACACTCCCCTGTGTGAAGTAGTTTCTCATTCATATTTGTTGAATGAATGAGAATAGTTGTAGGACATTGACTATAATGGACCTGGACCTCAGTTTTCTTACCTCTGTATTGGAGATGGTATGACCTGCCCCTCAGAAAGGCGCAGAGGTGTTGCGTGGAGCACAGCGGGTGCTGGGGAGGGACACATTCACAGTGGTTGCTTTCCTGCCTTCCCGCCCATGATTGGCAGAGGACCCAAGCAAGTGAGCCCTGCTGGAACTCAATTATATTCTAAATCCAGAGCCATCCTTCAGCTCGGAAGCTGATGGGGGCCTGTGATCTAGCCTGTCAGCCTCACACTGCCACACATCCGAATACACAAACTGAAAAATTAATGTCCCTGGAAGGCACTGTCTTCTTCCCGTAGACACCACTGGCCTTCTTGCCTGTCTGCGTGGCAAGAGGTGGGCCCTGGAGCTCCTGCTTTCCTCAGGTTTGGTGCAGGGCAGACAGGAAGAGAAAGCATCTGGTGGGAATCTCATTAACAGAGAGTGGGGACCGGAGGCAGGGTCTGGGGTGACAGCAAAGCCCGGGCAATCTCTGCATTCAGTTATACAGCCCTGAAACCCATCCCATGGTCCCTGAGAGGGCGGGCTCCAAACAGGGGCCCAGGTGAGAGTCACGGGTAGGGCAGAGAGAGGGAGAGGATGTGGGGTGAGCAGAGGAGAGAACCATGAGACGATGACCATAATCTCCTAGATTCTTGGGAGCAGCAGAGTTGTTCATGACCTTCCATGTCACCAGCAGACAGTTTCATTTCAATTTTGTAGGCAGGACAGTACAGATAAATTCAGCATTTTATGACAATGCTATTCCCAAGGACCTAGACTCCTCATCCACCTCCTTGTGGTCTGAGACGGGTTACCTAACCTGGTCTCCCAAAGTGTTGTTGACACGTTAGTGGCATCAGCATTACCTGGGCGCTAGTTAGAAATTCAGATTCTGAGGCCCCACCCAGACCTCCTGACTCCTGGTCTACATTTCCACAAATGACTCCAGGATCCGTGGTGATGGGAGAAACCGAGTCCGTAAGCTGTGCTGGTTAATTTTACATGTCAACCTGACCGGCCTGGGTGCCCAGATGGCTAGGAATACTTGATTCCAGAGTGCATCTGTGAGGCCGTTTTTAGGAGAGATTGGCATTTGATTGGTGGGTTAAGTAAAGCAGATGGTCTTCCCCTAGGTGGGTGGGCATGGTCCAATCCACCGAGCGTCTGAATAGACCAAAAAGGCAGAGGAAGGGGTGCCTGGGTGGCTCAGTTGGTTAAGCGACTGCCTTCGGCTCAGGTCATGATCCTGGAGACCCGGAATCGAGCTCCACATCGGGCTTCCTGCTCAGCGGGAAGCCTGCTTCTCCCTCTCTCAGTCTCTCTGCTTGTGTTCCCTCTCTAGCTGTATTTCTCTCTGTCAAATAAATAAATAAAATCTTTAAAAAAAAAGGGGGGGGCAGAGGAAGGTTGAATTTTCTCTCTTCCTGATGGCATGAGCTAGAACACACATCCATCTTCCCCTGCCCTTGCTCTCCCTGGTTCTCAGGCCTCACACTCCGGCTGGAATCTGTCCCACCAGCTCCCCAGGCCTTTGAACTTCACCACTCGCCTTCCCGGGTCTTTAGCCAGCAGATGGCAGACTGTGGGCTTCCTCAACCTCCATCATTGTGTGAGTCAATATCTTAGAATAAGTCTCTTTCTAGAGAGAAAGATAGATAGAGATATATATTTTTTATACCTAAAAATCTCTTTGTATGGAAAGATTTTTATATCTATATAAAAATACAGGTGTACACACTATCGGTTCACTTTCTCGGGGAAAGTGGGACCGATATAGCAGTGGAGTCACCATATGCTGGTGTTGTTCATTCTGATGTTTGACATGAGCATGTACACCGGGTAGCAGTTATGAATTTGGGAGTTGGCCTAAGAAATGAGCATTTGGATCTCAACTCTGCCCCGTCCATCAGTGAGACTCTGATCTCTCTGAACCTTGGCTTACTCCTCGGCAAACATGGGGGGCAGGAGCAACCCTTCCTGGGGGCCGTTGAGGGATGCACTTAGCCCTCACAATGGACAACGGATTCCTTGGGGTACCTGCCATGGGCTGAGTGCCTGGGACGTATGAGCTGGTATTGTTACTGCTACTAAATTGTTCCTGGTCATGAAACGTCCAAGCTTCTAAATTATTTACCTCCTTTTTAATTTTTTTTTTCAAAAATAGATGAGCTTGCAGATCCAAGGAAGCCTTAGACGAGGTGCAATCTCAGGGAGCCTGGGTGGTTCAGTGTTAAATAGCCAACTCTCGATTTCGGCTCCAGTCATGAACTCAGGGTTGTGAGATCAAGCCCTGCATCAGACTCCATCCATGCTCAGTGTGGAGTCTGCTTGAGATTCTCTCCCCTCTGCCCCTCCCCCTGCTCGTGCTCACTCTCTCGTTCTCTCTTTAAATAAATGAATACGTTAAAAAAAAAAGAAGAAGAAGAAGTGCACTCTCACCTACACTGTGAGGAATAATCTCCTGGGGGAGGAAGGCTTGGCCACAGAGCAAAGCAACAGAAATTGTGCATGGACCAGATCATGGTCCTACCAGCTGTCAGACACTGTTCTGGGAACTTTTCATGTGTTCTTTCAGAAAATTCTCATTTTGGAAATGCCCGGGGATGGGGGGTGAAGGACTATTACTGGCTGCATTTCACAGGTAGGGAGACACATGCTTACGTAGCTTGGGATTTGCATAAGATGGTACTGGCAGGAAGCGGGAGTCGCACTAAGGTCCACTGGGCTGTAAGCCCCCAGACCCAACCAGTGCCCTTAAGGCCTTGCCCCTCCCTCCTCCCAAGGCCAAGCCTACCTCCCCAATCTATGAGACCACCTCACACAGAGCAGGAGTTCCTCAGGCTGTTGATCCACAGAAAGAGCAACCCAGGGAACCCCAAGGCCAGCTCAGAAGGAATCCTGAGGCTCCTGCATTTTGAGGGAGAAGCAGACCTAATGAGAATTTTCTACTGGGAAACCACTAGCATCCTGTGGAGACAGACAATGACTGAGATGGGGGGACGATGAGGGGGGCAGAAGAGGAAAAGAGAAAGATGGATAAGAGGGGAAGAGGAAGGTCAAGAATGGGACAGGAAGAACAGGAGAGGAGGGGCAGAAGGAGCAGAGAGGTCCAGGGGAGGAGAAAAAGAGAGAGACCAACACAAGGGGCAGGGAAAAAGAAAGAAACAGAAATAAGAAAACAGAGGGAAAATAGGAAGATAGTCTGTTAGAAAATCAGAGAGGACCAGGGAAGAGAGCAACAACAGGACAAATAACAGAAGGAGGCAGACAGCAAGAGAGAAGAGAGAGAGAAAACGCACCCTCTTCCACCTGCCATTCCCAGCCCCCCCCCCCACAGGCACACACACAACACAACTCCCATGGTGTGTTTGGTTTTGTGTTGCGTTCCTCTGAAAAGATCCTGGGAACAGCTTTCCCAGAAGCAGCCCGTGCAGAGCATGATGACGATGAGTGCCTCTGTGAAGGAGGTAGTTCCCAAGGTGAAATTGATTTTGTGTTTGTTTGCTCTGCCCTTGAATTTTCCCCACGGTGTCACCCGAGAAGCAGGCCCCGTAGATGAGGAGACTTGGGTGTGTCAGGGGGATGGCTGGATCAGAGCAGCACCACACACAGCTGCGGATGTGATCAGACCTGGGCCGTGGAGGACACATGTGCCTCATCCTGGAGACAGGCTATGCCTGAGGAACCACAGACTAGGATGCTCGAGCGGCATCACAAGCCAGGTTCTGAGTGAGAAATGATAGTCCAAGGAGGAGAGGATGAGCATCAGAAAAGACAGAAGAGCCATGGGCAAACCAACATGGCTAAGAAGCTCAAGCCACCAGAACAGCAGCCGAAGGAGACTGGGGCGAACCCCGATGTCACATCAACCTTGGCCTCATCCCTGTCCTCTTCACCTTCATCCCCTTATTTTGACCCCTTGCTCAGAGTTGGACACTAATAAGCATTGTACATCATTCAATCATGACTCCAAACTTACGCCGCTGTACAGATTCTGTCCCCATTCTCCATGTGAGGAGTTGAGTCTCAGAGAGCTTTCCTGAAGCCACACAGTTAGTAACTAATACTGAGATTTGAACCCAGACCTTCCTGACTCCCACACCCATCCTTGCGATAGCTTCCCTTTGGCTCCCTCGGTTTCCCCAAATACCCAGTCTGGGGCAGCAAGACTGCTTGTCACAGAGGTGACAGGCATCCGAGTGGGCCCTGAGGGGGTAGGGGGCAGGCCTTAGGGGATTCTTGAAGTCTATAGGGCAGAAAGGATGCAGTTTGGGGAGATCAGTTCATTCTTAGGAGGACTCCAGAATTGTGGTTTTGGCATAGGTCTGGAGGCAGGGCTGAAGTCGCAGAGAGGGTGCCTCCTCAAAGGCAGAGGTTGGGGTAGCAGACATGATGTTGAGCCAGGAGCCAGCTGTGCAGACCTGGCAGACAGGCCGAGGCCATGATCCTGGGCACACAGAAGCCCTGGGCTCCCACAAAGGAAGCTCTGTGATAGCAAGACTCCATCTGATGGTCTGTCTCCAGATGGGACCCTTTGCCTGGTCAGATTGGCTCTGGAACTAGACAGATGCAGGAGAATGCAGATGGCCAGGCTGGGGAAGGAAGAGGGCAAGAGACCAGTGCCAGTCCGCCCATAAGGGAAATCTCTCCTCTCCTTCAATATTGAAAGCTCTAGGGCTATAACTACCTTGTGGAGTGACAATTCTAGGTAAATAGGTCATTCTAA
The DNA here is from genome assembly GCA_004023965.1 of Spilogale gracilis. Classification (NCBI taxonomy): domain Eukaryota; kingdom Metazoa; phylum Chordata; class Mammalia; order Carnivora; family Mephitidae; genus Spilogale; species Spilogale gracilis. The sequence continues at coordinate 59,885 of PITA01011088.1, forward strand.
TCTAACACACAAAGTACCATATGGGACGGGCTTGTGAGAATTGGGGAGACACAGGGGAAGAAAGGCTTCTCCATAGGGCTGAGCCCCTACAGATGAGTGCAAGTCTCTAGGACTTGGGGTAGAGGAAGTACCCTGTGTACACAGGAAGACGTGCATGGACTGTTTTGAGTTTAGGGAAGCTGAGTGTAGATGCAACTCAGGGAAAAGGAAGGGTGCAACAAAGGATAAAACTGGAAATGAAGGTTGGGCATGGATTGTGTAAACCTACTTCTATCATGCGTGGGAACTTCAAGGCATGTTTAAAATGTTTCGTGCATGAAATAAAGGGTGCTAAAGTCCCACAGCATCGTCACCCCCCTTTGCTCATGGAAATTGCTATGAAGTTCATCCCCAGAGCGGGTGAAATTGAAAGAATAGGGATTTACTGTTCTCCTAATTGGTTCCATCGTTCTGTAATCTTGAGTTCCCACCCTCCAGGTCTATTCATGACTTGGGTTACCCCCTCTGTCCTCCAATCCTGTTAAACTCTCCATATTTATTGCATCCAGGTCTAAATGGAAATGGAATTTAGGAGCAAAACATTAGGAATAGGCCTAAAATCTTGGAAGTTGGAGATTATTTTAAAAGGATTTTTGGAAACTTCCACCCGCACCATTGCCAATGTATCCACAGAGCCAGAGATGAGTTATTGACGAGGAAAGGGCATCTTCCTTTGTATTTGGGCAACAGCCAAGATCCCACGCAGCATTAGGCAGCCCAAAAGGTAGCGTGAGAAAGCCTATAATAGCTTCCAGGGCGTTCTCTGAATGCACAAGGATGAGAAGCAGATGCAAGGGAATTATGAACCTTGTGGTTGCAAACTTTCTCCCCTTGGTGACCTTGAGAACCTCTGACATTATATGGGAGGAACTAGAAAGGAGTTAGAGACATTTCCTGACTCATCTTCTCTTGGGGCACATGGATTTGCAGCACGAGATCTAATCTGAAGAAATGCACAAAGTAGATACAGATAACTAGCAGACAGGGATGGCACCCACCCAAGTGTTTTGAAAGAACTCAAGGGTGAAATTGGGGAAGTGTTGGCCAAACTGTGGAACAGTTCTTTACAAATGGCTGCTCTGTTGAGAAAGAGAACACCCCTCACTCATAAGGCAGCACCTGGGAGTCCCAGATCGGTGAAGGGAACACCTCTCCCCTCCCAGATCATTGGGCGCTCTAGAATGGAGAGAGAAATCAACAGAAAATGTTACATGACCTCCTGATTCATGTAACTCCAAGGGCAAAGCAACCTGATTCATTCACTCATGTGAAGTGGGTTTTCCAAAGTAGAGTTGGCTACGTTCCACCACTGAAGATTCTTGAATCAAGAGAAATTAGTTTGGGGAATGAGGGAGACGTTTTAATAAGGCTTTGGGATTGGCTTATGGATAAGAAAGAATCTCTATGCTTTTATCTCTATAAATGGGAAATTTGCTTTTAAGTTAATTGTAAACAACAGGGTCCCTGCAGTCCACTGTTGGACACCATGACAGTCCAACCTTCACCTTCCTTTGGTCACCCAGCCAGAGCCCGTTGCAGACACCTCTCTGTCTCAGATCCATACATTTTAACATGTTACCTATCAAAGGGCTATTCAAAGCACCTGCTAGGTGAAGCCTTCCTGCGTTAGCTTTCATTTCAAGGCCTTTCGAGACTTTCTTTGTTTGCTCCTAGTTTTTCTCCTATTGACATTCATACAACTTATCTCATTTCCCCAGTCAGAATCTCTCAGCCAACTATCCAGTAATCCTCATTGGGTCAGCCCTGAAATATGTATAGTGGCTCTGGGGGCTCACTCTAATATGAAGCATCAGTGAAATTGGGTCTTCCAGAAGGGTCCAATCAAAGTGAGCTGTGGACCATGGAAAGTTGAAGGAAACAGAGATTTGGGCACAGACAATGGAAAATGATACCTATCTGCAGAGGAGATGATTTGGAGATGATCCATATGAGAGGAGCCCAAGATCACAGCCATCAATTCCTCATTTCAAAAATTTTTATTGAACACCTGCTATGTGCCAACACCCTTCCAAGTATTAGGGAGACAGCAGTGAATAAGACCTAACAGAACCAGACGTCATAGAGTTTTTATTCCAGTGAAGCCAAAGCAAGAAAATTAATAAAAACAAAAAGTATATACAGCTCTAAAATTAATAAAATAGGGCAATGTGAGGGCTACTTTTGGTTGGGCGAGACAGAAGGCTTTGGCAAGTCTCTACCTCTTCACCCCCTTTACTTATTTCACCCATCCCTCCACCCCCCAGATAATCACTAGTTTGCTCTCTGATCTGAGTCTGTTTCAGTTTGTCTATTCACTTTTTCTGTGTTTTACATTCCACATATAAGTGAAATCATGTAGTATTTGTCTTTCTCTGTCTGACTTAGTTACTTAGTGTAACACCCTTTAGATCCAGCCGTGTTCTCACAAATGACAAGATTTCATTCTTTTTTACAGCTGATTAATAATCTGGTATATACACTCCACATCTTCTTTATCCGTCTATCTATCCATGGACACTTTAATGGGTTGCTTCCATGTCCTGGCTATTGTAAACAATGCTGCAATGAACATAAAGGTGCATATAACTTTCTGAGTTAGAGTTTTTCTTTTCTTTGGGTACCCAGCAGTGTATTTACTGGATCATAGGGTAGTTCCATTTTTAATTTTTTGAAGAACCTCCGTGCTATTTTCCAGAGTGGCTGTCCCAGTCTGCATTCCCACCAACAGTGCACGAGGGTTCCCTCTTCTCCACATCCACCCCAACCCTTGTTGTCTCTTGTATTTTTTATTTTAGCCATACTGACTGGTGTGAGGTGATATCTCATAGTGGTTTTGATTTGCCTTTTGCTGATGCTGAGGGATGTGGGACGTCTATTCATATGTCTGTTGGCCATCTGGATGTCTTCTTTGGGAATATGGTTATTCAGGTACTCTGCCTGCTTCTTTCCCCAAATTTCCAGTGATAAAAAGAAATAAGTCATGGGGAAGAAAAGTACAGAATAGGAAATACAGTCAATGATACTATAATAATTTTGTATGGTAACTACACTTAATCATGGTGAGAGGATTGTGTGGTGTATAAAATTGTTAAATCTCTCTGTTGTACACCTGAAAATAGTACAACATTGCATGTCAGTTAAATTTCAGTTTAAAAAAGTAATGGAGAGAGTGTGCCTGGATGGCTTAGTTGGTGAAGGGTCCAACCCTTGATTTCAGCTCAGGTTATGATCTCAGGGTAGGGGTATGGAGCCCTGCACTGGGCTCTGAGCTTAACAAGGAGTCTGCTTGAGAGTCTCTCTCCCTCTCCCTGGCTTCTGCAGGGAAACATCTTTTTATGAAGAACCAAACTTCTCAATGAATTATGTGAAGCCAGGGGAGGTTTCCTGAGCTTTAAGACACAGAAAATCTAGGTGGGGACCAGAGTGGGACTAGGGATGTGCTATCTGAGCACAACCTTGGACTTGACAGCCCAGAGAAGGGCTGGAGTAGTAAGTAGAGGGCAAGAGGTTGAGACCAGGCCTTGTGTGACACTTAACGGACTGAGCCACCCAGGCACCCCAGCAATTTTCTTCTTTATGGGAAATAAGTGATATTAACAATTATTATTATTACTTATGGTTCCTAAGCAAGCTACACGACTCTCTCTGCTTCCCTTTCAAAATATAGGCTGAATATCTAACAAAGGGAAAAAAGCACAATCATTTCTCCATTTTCTGTTAAATGCTTGTTGGTGCTGTTGTTTTGACCAGACTTGCCAGATTGTTCCATAGAAGAATAGCTACAAATATACCGTAGGTGTTCCAAATAAACAAAGAAGGATGTGATTGGGTTCCAGCATGGGAGCACAGTTCCTGCCTGAGGGAAGTAAAGGAAGGGATCGAAAACACACAGGCTCGCTCTTCTGGTATGTACTGACGTTTGCCCCCTTAAACAAGGAAGGAATGGAATTTAGGAATGGTCATATGGTTGAAGAACCGATTGTCAAACAGGAGCAGGGCTGAGAATAACCTGATACTACATTTAATAATGAACAGAGGTAAAATGAAACCCTTTGGCCAGTCTTTGTCTTTCAGTAACCTGTACTTTCATGTTACTCTAATCCCAAAGGATCTGACTATAGTCTGGTACAGATGATAGAGCAATCCCAAAGTTGATAGTCTCACAGGTAAGACCAGGGACAGATTCAGTGACAATCTTATCAACAACCTGTACAGAGTGAGACAAATTTTTGAAAATTCTTCTAATGTCCTTAACACCTCATCAGGCAGAATCTTACAAGTAGAATGTAATTAAAATTGCATCTTCTTTGACCCAATTCAAAGAAATATTCCCCAAGGCATGTTGGAATTGTGACACATTGAACAAGACTCTCTGGGTGCCAGGAATTGCTATTAGAAATACAGAATCAACTTGAGGGTATCAGGCAGGTGCAGGAACCCCCAAACATTAATCTGAGTCACAGTTGGCTGCACCGTATCAAACTATAAACACCTCTCCACTTTCAATTAACATTGCTCTGTCTCCTGTCTCGCTGAATATTATATTTAACTAATTTAAGAGGATTGGTAAAGAGAGTTTTCACACTTCACAGGAAAACATAATGAAATAATTATACATCTACCTCGAAAAGGCATGAGAATATTGCATAAGCAGTCTTCAGGACTTTTCAACCACAGCCACTTCCCTGTGTCTCCTGACAGAGGGTTCATGCCTGAACTTTCACTTAGATGTACTTTGTTTTTACACCTCTGTTCTCATACTCATGTTATGGGATGTTTGCTTACTTCTGTGGGATTGTGTCATTGGTATCTTTTTTTTTGGTCACTCAGTAGACTGGCTGTGGTGGGATGGGGCAAGCTGAGACACTGGCCACATGGGTAGGAATGGAGCTGAGACTGGGACCAGGGAAGAGTAATCTACAAGGTCTATCACAGGTGTGGCTGGTGGGACAAAGTTAGCGCATTAGTGTCTAAGTCTCATATATCAGTCAGCTATTGATATAATAACACTTTGTAACAAATAGTCTCAAAGCTCAGTGTTTTACAGCCACAGGCATTTATCTTTATAGATTTGGGTTCTGCACACAAGGGATGCATCCAACAGCTCCATCAGGCTGCATGTTGGCTGGCCTTGGTTCCAGGCTACATGTTAGGTTCCAATCTCCTTCATATTTTTGAACTCAGGCTGAGAGAGTAGTGGCTACTCCATGCATGTTTTTCTCATGGTTGTCACAGGAGCATCAGGGCTAAGTCAACCCATGCAATCACACTGGCCCCTGCTTTGGCCAAAGCAGTCAATCGGGGGCTGAGAAGTATGGATAACCCTCAGCAGGAGGGATGAAGTAATACGCATACATACCTGCTGAACAATAATCTGATCCTTCACCGCCATGAATGGCCAATCCAGTTGGCATGGCATAGAGTGAGTGAAGAGATAAAGACTGATCAAAAGCAGTCTGGGATTTGGGAGACAGGCCATGCATCAGTGAACTACAGTGCCAAGATCCAAGTCAATACAGGTGGCACTTCAAGATGATTTGAGGATTGGATGAGTAAAACAAGAAGGAGCCCAAACTTTAAGGTGCAACATAAGGAGCAGGAAGGCTGTCCAGCCCACCAGAGCAGTCCCCTCACCCCAGAATTCCTAAAGCCATTTTTAAAGAAACTGAGATCTGTGTATATTTCAGGTATATAACATGATGGTTTGATACATGCATATATCACAAAATAAGAGCTACAGTCAAGTGAATTTATACCTTGAATCAGTGTTCAGAATACAGGAATCCTAGAAAGACAGAAGGGGACTCTGAACAGACAGAGAAGGGACCAAACTCACATAAACCAGGAAGCCCATGAAGTCCCTACTTCAAGAGGCATGACTAACCTGCTTCACCTTGGCTGAGTGTGTGTTGAAGTCACAGAAGGAAGCTGCCGGCTCTGTCCAGCAATGAGGTGAGCTCCACCAACAGTGAAGGGACTCCCCTATCCCCATGCTGCACCACTGCACAGAGGACAGTATGGCCCTGGGAGATCTTTCTGGATGGACAATCAGTGCTCAGGATTCCAGTAGTACAAAGCTATGCAAATAATAGACAACTTACTGTGTACCAGACATTGTTCTACTTTTGCATGTTCATTATTCGCCTAACCCTTCAAAGGGCCCTGGAAATGCAGGGAGATGAAGCTCAGAGACGTTAGGAACGTGCCAAGGGTTTCAACACTAGGGAGATGGAATTAAAAGCCAGATAATCCTAGCCCTGCTTCAGACCACGGTTCTCTCCTGACCCCAGGTAGAAAAGTGGGGGGCACAAGGGGAGCAGGTGGCCTGGAATTTGCAGGGAACTAGTGGAGAAGAGGTGCAGAATTTTCTATACCAGATATACCTTACAGCATAAAGGAACATACATATACCAACAATGGGTAAGTGGTCTCCTTGATTCCAGTTCCAACTTCCAAGTTCAGTCCTATGTAAAAAAAAGGCTCCCTCATAAATTCTTAGTTAGTCATACCAGAATGTTCTTAACTCCTTTACTCAGAATTGAAAATTCTAAATTAGAAACAACAGAAATATCCCTCCACAGGAGAATGAGTAAGTCTGTCCACATGACATATTTTTACAATAGAATACCACTCAACAAGCAAAGGATCAGACTTCTGATAGATGCCATACAATAGGTGGATCTCAAAAACACCAGGTTATACAGAGGAAAAAAATCAGACCCAGATTAGTACATTAAGTATAATTTGCCATCCTGACTTTGGGCTGTCTCTGTGGTTTTGTTTGTTTGTTTGTTTGTTTTGTTTTGTTTTTACTATTTGGATAGTATTTTATTTATTTTTTATTAACATATAATGTATTATTTGCTTTGGGGTACAAGTCTGTGAATTGCCAGTCTTACACAATTTGCAGTGCTCACGATAGCACATACCCTCCCCAATGTCCATAACCCAGCCACCCTATCCCTACCCCCCAACACCTAGCAACCCTCAGTTTGTTTCCTGAGATTAAGAGTCTTGTAAGGCTTGTCTCCCTCCCTGGTCCCATCTTGTTTCATTTCCTCCCTCCCTACCCTCCATGAACCCCCACCTTGCTTCTCAAATTTCTCTTATCAGAGAGATAATATGATAATTGTCTTTCTCTGGTTGACTTATTTTGCTCAGCTCCAGTTCCATCCACATCCTTGCAAATGGCAGGATTTCATTCTTTTGAATGGCTGCATAGTATTCCATTGATTTATTCATCTTGATTTATTTATCTGTTGATGGACATCTAGGTTCTTTCCATAGTTTGGCTATTGTGGACATTGCTGTTATAAACATTCAGGTGCATGTATCCCTTCGGATCACTACATTTGTATCTTTAGGATAAATACCCAGTAGTGCGATTGTTGGGTCCTAGAGGAGCTCTATTCCAACTTTTTTGAGGAATCTCCACACTGTTTTTCAGAGTACTGCACCAGCTTGCATTCCCACCAACAGTGTAAAAGGGTTCCCCTTTCCCCGCATCCTTGCAAACATCTGTCATTTCCTGACTTGTTAATTTTAGCCATTCTGACTGGTGTGAGGTGGTACCTCACCGTGGTTTTGATTTGTATTCCCCTGATGCTGAGGGATGTTGAGCACTTTTTCATGTGTCTGTTGGCCATTTGCATGTCTTCTTTGGAGAAATGTCTGTTCATGTCTTCTGCCCATTTCTTGATAGGATTATTTGTTCTGTGGGTGTTGAGTTTGATAAGTTCTTTATAAATTTTGGATATTAGCCCTTTATCTGATATGTCATTTGCAAATATCTTCTCCCATTCTGTCAGTTATCTTTTGGTTTTGTTGACTGTTTCCTTTGCTGTACAAAAGCTTTTTATCTTGATGAAGTCCCAATAGTTCATTTTTTCCCTTCCTTCCCTTGCCTATGGCAATGTTTCTAGGAAGAAGTTCTAGGAGTTCTTTCTCCTCAAGGACTTTGATAGATTCCTGTCTAACATTGATGTTCTCCATCCATTTTGAGTCCATTTTTGTGTATGGTGTAAGGAAATGGTCCAGTTTCATTCTTCTGCATCTGGCTGTCCAATATTCCAAACAACATTTGTTGAAAAGACTTTTATGCATTGGATATTCTTTCCTACTTTGTTGAAGATGAGTTAATCATAGAGTTGAGGGTCCTTTGCTGGGCTCTCCTGTCTGTTCCACTGATCTATGTGTCTCTTCTTGTGCCAGTACCATACTCTTTTGATGATTACAGCTTTGTAATAGAGCTTGAAGTCCAGAATTGTGATGCCGCCAACTTTCGTTTTCTTTCTCAACATTCCTCTGGCTCTTCGGGGTCTTTTCTGGTTCCATATAAATTTTAGTATTATTTGTTCCATTTCTTTGAAAAAAAATTGATAGTATTTTGATAAGGATTGCATTAAATGTGCATATTGTTTTAAGTAACATAGACATTTTCACAATATTTTTTCTTCCAATCCATGAGCATGGAATGTTTTTCCATTTCTTTGTGTCTTCCTCAATTTCTTTGCTGGGTAAACATTATAGTTTTCTGAGTACAGATTCTTTGCCTCTTTGGTTAGGTTTATTCCTGGTATCTTACAGTTTTGGGTGCAATTGTAAATTAGATC
>PITA01011089.1:0-68533 GCA_004023965.1 Spilogale gracilis
GTTCTTTAAGGTGTAATGAGAGTTGGTGTATTCGGGATTTTTCAATTTTTTTGAGTGATGCTTGGATGGCTATGAATTTCCCCCTTAGGACAGCCTTTGCTGTATCCCATAGGTTTTGAATCGATGTATCTTCATTCTCATTGGTTTCCATGAAGTGTTTCAGTTCTTCTTTAATTTCTTGGTTGATCCACATATTCCTCAGTAGGCTCGTCTTTAGCGACAGTTTTCAATTTTTAATGTAACAGATTTTTTATCAGTGATGCTGTTGACTACTTCTTCGTTACAAAAACATTCTCTATATAACTGGACAACCATATAAACAAATAAACGTGTACCTGCTCTTTACACCATATAACAGGATAAGAAATTCAAATGTAAAAGCAATAAAACCTTGCAAATACTAGAAGAAAACATTAGTAAATTCCTCTATACTTGGAAAAACTTTCTACCCACACTTTAAAATCCAGAAGCAATAATTTTATATAGTGTGACTACATAAATATTAAAAATAAAACTTTGCATGACAAAAAAATAAATAGCAAAGGCAAAAGACACATGGCAAACTGGGAAGAATTATTTCTAACATAACCTAGAAAAAGGATTAGTATCTATAATACAGAGAGATGCCAGGGCACTTGGGTGGCTTAGTTGGTTAAGTATCTGCCCAATATGGGCTTCCTGCTCAGCAGGGAGTCTGCTTTTTCCTCTCTCTCTGCCTGCTACTACCCCTGCTTGTGCGCTCTCTCTCTGTCAAATAAATAAAATCTTAAAAAAAAAAAAAAAAAAAAGCAGCAGGGCGCCTGGGTGGCTCAGTGGGTTAAAGCCTCTGCCTTCAGCTCAGGTCATGATCTCAAGGTCCTGGAATCTAGGCCTACATCCGGCTCTCTGCTCAGCAATGAGCCTGCTTCCTCCTCTCTCTCTGCCTGCCTCTCTGCCTGCCTGTGATCTCTCTCTCTGTCAAATAAATAAATAAAATCTTTTAAAAAAATTAAAAAGCAGCAAAATTGTTTTAAAAAATATAGAAAGATCTTGGGGCGCCCAGGTGGCTCAGTTGGTTAAGCGACTGCCTTCGGCTCAGGTCACGATCCCGGAGACCCAGGATTGAGTCCCACATCGTTCTCCCTGCTCGGTGGGAAGCCTGCTTCTCCCTCTCATCCTCCCTGCTTGTGTTCCCTCTCTGACTGTGTTTCTCTCTGTCAAATAAATAAATAAAATCTTTAAAAAAATATATAGAAAGATCCTTGATTTCTTTCAAAAACAATGAAAATTAAAACTACATTAAAATATAATTTTTCACCTATTAAAATGACATATGTTTGATAATGTATTCTATCATAGAAGCTGCAAGGTAACAGGCACCTTTACACATTGCTGTTGATGATGTACCATGGTCTAGTCCTGAGACTAAGCAAAGGGAATATGTCAGTATCTAGCAATATCATATGAGCATTTGCCCTTTGATCCAGTAATCCTAGTTCTGGAATTTATCTCAAATACATGCTGTCAGAAAATATAAAAGGGTGTATAGAAAAAGTTTTAATTATAGAGCTAAAAGGTAAAGACTAAAAAAAACTCAAAAGTCCCTAATTAACAGAGTGAAACATCCACCTATGTAGTTAAAAGGTGAAAAAATTTTCCCTTCTTTCTTTCTAGGTTCTTTGGCTTGCCTAATAATTAAATTGACATAAGACCAATAAACAGGAGAATAACCAAGTTAATCTCATATGTATAGGAGCCCCACAAAAATATGAGACTCAAAGAAATGACAAAAGCAGAAGGCTTTTTATACCTTTTAGACAAGCAATACTCTGTGAAGAATTGACAAGACAAAACGATTTGGACTTAAGGTAGTAAGTTGATGAAGAAATAACAAGTTCTGTTTACACAGGTTTCTTGACCCTGAATTCCCTGTCTCTGGTGATAAGGATGACTTTTACTCTTCTGGAATGAGGGCAGGGGTAACTTGTCACATGATTTTGGGGACACAAAGGAGACTCAGAGAGTCCTTCCTGCATTAGCTGCTTCTCAAGTACCTTGAATTCAAAATAATTAATATGCCAAAGTGGCATATTTTGGCATGGCATATTCTGCTCCCTTTCAGAGTACTCAGCAGTGGTAACAAAGTCATTTCACTAACATGGCAAAAGATATTTTTATCATTCCCATCACTTAGGAGATTCTGAGTTTTAGTTCTGTGCTATAAAGGGGTCAAAGACCAAATATCTATTTCTCAGTATAAATCACAGTATCACAGGTGCATATTGGTCATCATTGATAGCTAGTCTCCAAGTTCTTTAGTGAACTATATCTCCAGTTTTCATGTCTTCATAGAGTTCCCTCTCCTTGAATCTCTACTGGCTCCATGATTTTTTTTTTCTTTTGCTGTGTTAACGAAGTGACTTTTGTACCACACTTAAGAATGGGGCTGGTTGCCAGTGGAGCCTACTAGGTATTCAGAGGGTTGGAACTTTCAATTCCTCCAGTCACCATCTCTGGTAAGAGGAGAGGGAGGTTGAGTTCAATCACCAGGGGCCAATGATTTAATCAATAGTATCTATGTAATAAGAAACCTCCTTAAAAACCCAAAAAGATGGAGTTTAGAGAGTTTCCAGGTTGTTGGGCACTTTGAGGAGAACAGTGCATTGGAGAGGGCATGGAAACTCCATACCCTTTCTCCATACTTTGCTCTCTGCATTTTTTCCATCTGGTTGCTCCTTATTTATAGCTTTTCATAATTAAACTAGTAATCTACTAAGTAAAATGTGTCTCTGAATTCTGGGAACCACTCTAGCTAATTAGTCAGACCCAAGGAAAGGATCAGGGAAACCTCTGATGTATACAGCCAGTTGGTCAGAAGCACAAGGGACAATCTGGACTTTCAAGGGTGTCTGAGTGGGTAGGTGGGCGGGGGGTAGAATTCATGTAGGACTTAGCCTTTAACCTATGGATGTAGAACTATCTTCAAGTAGATGGTATTAGAATTGAGTTAAATTGTAGAACACCAGTTGGTGTCTAAGAATTATTTGCTGGTATGGGAAATCCTTCTCCTGTGTTGTAATTAATATTAGAATCTTTAGCATCAGTTAATATCATGTGCCTAATGATATATTGCAGTGAGAAAGACTCTACAATACTCATGTATTAATCCTTCCAAAATTGCATAATGAATCTAATTACGATGTACCATTAGGTAAATTTGAATTGTGGGACATTCTACTAAATGACCTATATGCTTCAAAAACATCGATGTCATGGACACCTGTGTGGCTAAGTCAGTTAAGCCTCTGCTTTTGGTCAGGTCATGATTCCAGGGTCCCAGGATCAAGTCCCAGGATGAGTTCTGGGCTCCTGCTCAGCAGGGAGTCTGCTTCTCCCTCCGACCCTCCCTCATCTCATGCTATCTCTCTTTCACTCTCTCTCAGATAAATAAACTCTTTAAAAAACAAACAAACAAACAAGCAAAAACCATCAATGTCATGAAAGAGAAAGAAACTCTTCAGGAGCCATTCCAGAATAAAGCAGCCTAAGGAAACATGAAGACTAAATGCAGTGCATGACCAATCCTAGGTTGAGTTCTGGATGAGGAAAAGAGACTCAAAATAAAACCTCTTATAAAGAATATTATTGGGGCGCCTGGGTGGCTCAGTTGGTTAAGCGACTGCCTTCAGCTCGGGTCATGATCCCGGAGACCCAGGATCGAGCCACACATCGGGCTCCCTGCTCGGCAGGAAGCCTGCTTCTCCCTCTCTCACTCCCCCTGCTTGTGTTCCCTCTCTGGCTGTGTTTCTCTCTGTCAAATAAATAAAATCTTTTTAAAAAAAAGGAATATTATTGAAACAATTGGTTAAATTTGCCACAGGCTTATAGATTAAATAAGAGAATTGTACCAATTTTTAAAAGGTCTAGTTTTGATCATTCACTGTGAAAATCCTTTTATTGGAAAATATACACTGAAGAATTTAGAAGCAGAGGCATATGGTCTGCAATTTAATCTCAAATGGTTTAAGGGAAAATATGTATGCAGAGAGAGAGACAGAAAGTGAGGAGACAGAAGGAGGGAGGAAGAGAGAGAATAAAATAAATATAACAAAACGTTAACAACTGATAACTCTGAGTAAAGGATATATTGGATTTTATTTTTTAAAAGCAATTATTTATTTGAGAGAGAGAGAGAAATAGTGAGAAAGAGCATGAGGATGTGGGGAGAAGCAGGTTCCCCAAAGAGCAGGAAGCCCAACACAGGGCTTGATCCCAGGACCCTGAGATCACGACCTGAGCCAAAGGCAGACACTTGATGACTGAGCCACCCAGGCACCTGGATGCAAGTGTTTATACTACATTTCTCAAAACATTTCAACTTGGGGTAACCAAATCATTGAGAAAATATTATTCTCCTTAGAGGAATTCTAACTAATACACAAAAATCTCCACTCTGCATCCTCTAGGCTGAGGGTCAGAAAACTATACTCCTGAGGATAAATCCAGCCCAGTACCTATTTCTAAAAATAAATTAGAATCCAGCCACTCTACTTGTTCACATATTGTTTATGTTGGCTTCTTTTATGCCATAAAGACAGAATTGAGTAGTTGATGACAGAGACCATCTGACCCCAAAGCCCAAAATCCTTACTATTGCCCTCTTTATAGAAAGTTTGACAATCCTTGTTGTAGAAATAATGGCTAGTGCCTACAGTCCCTAAACTGTGACAGTACCACAGGGAACTCACAAGAAACCCCAGAGTACAATATTTTTTTAAGATTTATTTCTTTATTTTAGAAAGAGAGAGTGTACATGAGCAGGAGAAGGGGCAGAGAGAATATCTGAGTGGAGTCCTGCTAAGCATGGAGCCCGGCTACCGGGCTTGATCTTATGAGCCTTGAGATCAGGATCTGAGCAGAAACCAAGAGTTGAATACATAAGAAACTAAACCACCCAGGAGCCCCAGGGTATTTTAAATTTTTTGAGGAAAACACAGGAACATCTGTCAGATACCATGTGAACTACCACAATGAGATAATTCCCAATTTCAACATTAGATCAAATTGATATTTTGGATAACATCATATCCATCAAGTTGAGTTTTCAGTGGTTGCTATGGTCTCAAGCAAGTGTTCAAAATCCACTGTGAAGCACAAAACAAGGATAGTGGTATCCCACCTAATTTCAAGGTTTGAGAAGTTAGGCAGTCCCCAAGAGATGTACACATCCCATTACTAAACAACTGTGGCCATTTAAGAATGAAATAAAATATTTTTCTTTCAATTTCAATTAGATGTATTTTTAAATGGCTACTAAGTTGTTAGGATATAAATGCATTTTAATTTGTTTGGACCTAACTATTTAGTAAACTCAGTGACTAATACATTCATTTTAAATGCTTTCTACAAACACACAAGTCCTAGGAAGCTGTCTCAGCCCTGGGAACATTCCAAAGCAGGCAAAATAAAGGCAAGCCCTGAAGCCAAACCTTCAGGGACCCCCCAGATAGGTCAAAATGCATAATTACAAGTTCTTGAGAATAAGGTCCCATACTGATCCCTCAGGTACCAACAACCTACACCAGGAACATAAGCTACTGTCTTCAAGGCCACTACCAACCTGGAGAGTAGGAGTTGATCATAGCACTCTCTTGCCAAAATTCAGCATTCTTTTCTTAAGTGTTCCCTGGTTACATTACATCTTTTTATTAGATGCCAGAGTTCAAAAATAAAAAAGTTGAATCCAGCAGTTTTACCAGCTTATTCATTGCTTTTATGGAGGCAACATTTTGAAGTTCCCTACTTTGCCAGTTTCACTGATGTCACTCCAAAACATTCGCTTTTGTGCTTTTTAGTCTTGCCTAAAGTTATTTTCTCAACCTGGAATGCAGAGAAAGAAGAAAATTTTGCTATTACTGAAGTTATCAAAAGAACGTTCTGCTTATTTAAAGGTAGGCAAAAGAGTAATTGCGAAAAATTTTAATAAGGACACCATCAGCAAAGTAACTTTCACCTGCCATAAGGGCACTATTCATTGTATCATCTGCCTGTTGTCAAGCCCTCAGTAATACAGGCAGTGTTTGGTGGTATCTGAGAACTCAGGCTTTGAAATAAGGCCTCAGATGGAGGTCTGACTCTTCTGCCACTTGTCATTTGGCCTTTGGTAAGTTACTTAAATTCTATAGGACTATTTCCTTATTTGTAAAATGGGGATAACACACATTTCTAGAATCATGGTAGAGACAAAGTATTATATGTAAAATGTTTGGCACTCAATATTAAATTTGGATTGGTTAATTTGGTCCTTTATCCCATTACATTTATTGTTTTCTTCTGGTTGTTTACTTAAGGGGAAAAAAAAAGCTATTGGCATCCTACGCAAGAAGGGCTTAGGTATTACTATATGCTTTCCAAGGGACTTTGAGATGACTTTTTACAACAAGCCCACTAATTGTACTTAGATTACAGGTTAATTTCGGATAGCTTTGGGAGAAATTCCTATGGATATGGAGAATGTTTTAAAATATTCCCCAAACCCCTCTTTTAGCCTAGGGACGAATTTGTCAACTCATTAAAAGAATAAAAGAAGACAAATCAGAGCAGTAACAAGAGCAACAACAAATTAAGTGTCCAGCCAAAAGAGTGAGAGTGTCAACCCAACATTTTTCAAACCAGTTTCCTGTCGCTGTCCGAGGGATTCGAGCACGTGACAACAGTACAGACCACAAGCCAGAAGAGCCTAAGAGGCAGATAATAGGTCAGCCCTAGATGGAGATGTCACGTCAACTCCTATGTAACCTCTGGAGGTGTAAGGACTGCAGTAGATAGCATTTCTTCTGCTAGGTGACTCTGGACCTCAGGCAAGCATCGCACACTACGCCAAACATCATAGAGCAGAGACCAGATTCGCGAACCTGGACCGCCCCTCCTTCCAAAACTGGAGGACTGGGCTCTGCGGCGAGAGGCGTGGTGGCTCTCGCAGAGGCCTCTGGGAGTTGTAGTCCCCAGGAGCGGGAGGTTTGACGACTGCGGCCGGCCTAATGCTCTCAGAACTCCATCCCCCGCCGGCCCCCGCGGCCTAGGCTATAGCCTCTTCCTGTTCGGGGAAGAAGTCCTGCTGCCGCAAGTTGAGAGGATGTGGGAAAAGGTCGCTGTCTTCTCTGTGACTTTTCGGAGATTGAGGGTTTAGCTGGAGCAGGTAGGACATGTTCGCTGGTCTTGCAAAATCACCCCTCGGGACGGGGCGGAGGGGACAGAGGGGAAGCGTTGGGAACCGCTGAGCTTGCTGTGGAGCAGACTGTCACCGGGGAAGTTCTTTAGTGAAACGCGTCCGAACAGTTGCTTATTGGGGGATCGGTGAAGACGAAGTCGGGACTGAGGAAACCACTCCCGAGGGGCGGCGCGCGCTCCTCTCTGGGCTCTCGTGATTCCCGCGGGAGCTGGGAGAGTTGAAGGGGCTGTGGAGATTGGGTGCGAGCCTGAGGGTGATGGTAGATAAGCACCCGCGTGAGAAGGAGAAGAATTGGAATTATTGCGAGAATGGGAGAGCCTTCTGTGTCCCGAGTAGGGAAGAGCTGGAGAAAGGAGATCTAGGAGTGGGCACCTCTGTGCTTGGGGCTAGGACCACAGATGGGTGGAGGGCCGGAACACTTTAAGTCCTCGCTACACTTTCCCTTCCTCAAATGGGAGCGTGGGTGTCTTGATAGTAGGTGATTTTATATCTTAGCTGTCTTAAAATACTAGACCTGAAAGAGGCCTTTGAGAATAGCTAGTCAAGCACATTCTCCTTACTTTACTGATGAGGAAACTAAGGTCCACCTAGTTGGAGAAACTGCCTCGCGCATGACCAGCCAGCCAGTTAATGGCCAACTTGACTAAAACCTAATTTTCATGATTGAAGCAGTTCCTTAATCTATTGCTGAGATCAGTAGAGCAGCAAACTCTAACCTGTTACTTTTTTTTTTTTTCTTTTTACGATTTTATTTATTTGACAGAAACATAGCTAGTTAAGGAACACAAGCAGGGGGAGTGAGAGAGGGAGAAGCAGGCCCCCGCCCCCCCCAACAGGGAGCCCTATGCGGGGCTCGATCCCATGAGTCCGGGATCATGACCTGAGCCAAAGGTAGACGCTTGACAACTGAGCTACCCAAGCGCCCCTGAAAGGAAAGTTTTAAAACTTCTCAATAGGTCGAAGAAACCCTTGCCTTAACTTGAAGAAAAATCTCTACAAACTTCGTAGTAATATAAAAGGTTCATAGCAAATTAAGGTGTGACCTTTCCTTTCCCACTTGAGCTCTGAGAACACTTAGCCTTAGATTGCTTCTCTCAATCCCAATGCTGTATATCTCAGTCCTAAAAAATAGCATGCTGATTGTGATTTTACAGTACCCTAAATATTTACGTTAAAGGGTAAACAACATAGGAGGTTGGGAATACCCACCAGAATTACAAAATAAAATAATTTATAGTATTTTTTTAAGAAGGAGATATGAGCATAAAAGTCAAAAAAGTCATTAAGAGATTAAAGTTTTACTGGGCCTGCATTTCCTTCATCAGCATTCTTTCTCACTGTCCTTCATCAGCATTCTTTCTCACTGCCTAAACATAACTGGAGAGATTTTAGTGTTCCCATTACATTGTTTTGGCTGGTAATTTCTTTATTAGACTACATTGCCCTTCAGCACTGTCAAATTTAACACCTTTTGAAGCATTTATTGATCAATTTGGAAGCATGTTCCATCCTTCTCCTCAAAATTGGAGCACTGTAACTCTTATTGGCTGACCATTAAATGATTCATAGGGAAGAGCTTGAGGTTAAGTTTGTTACCAGACCTCATAGCAGTTACAGACTTCTACAAAAGAAAACATGTATACATAGCATAACTTCTTTCACCAAGCTGCCTTTTTTATGATATGGTTCCATTGGCTTTTATATTGGTATAGTACAGAGGTGAGTAAACTATGACCAAATTTGCTATGACCATTGCCTCCAGATGTATTTATTTTTTATAAAGTTTTGTTGGGCAGATGGTTAAGTATCTGCCTTCGGCTGAGGTCTGATCCGAAGGTCCTGGTATCTAGCCCCACATTGAGCTCCTTGCTCCTCTCCCTTTGTTCCAACCCCTGTTTGTGCTCTCTCTCTGTCAAATAAATAAAAGTCTTTAAAAATATTGAAAAAAAATTTTAACAGTTTATTGGAACACAGCCATGCTCACTCATTTATATATTGTCTTATGTGCTAAAAGACAGAGTTGAGTAGCTGCAGAGATAATAAGGCTCACAAAACTGAAAATACTTACTATTTGGCCCTTTACAGAAAAATTTGTCAACCCCTGCTCTGGTAAGCTGAATGTAAATATAGTATTTGAACCTCTATCATATGCAGAGGTATTAGGTAATACTAATTTTCAGTCTTTGAGAAAGAACATATAAATACTTGTATGCTGGGTCCATAATACAACTGACCCTTAATACAAGTTTGAACTGCAGAGATACACTTATATGTGAATT
Organism: Spilogale gracilis; assembly: GCA_004023965.1. Lineage (NCBI taxonomy): Eukaryota > Metazoa > Chordata > Mammalia > Carnivora > Mephitidae > Spilogale > Spilogale gracilis. The sequence continues at coordinate 9,490 of PITA01011089.1, forward strand.
TTTTATAGTATGGTACTGTAAATGTATTTTCGTTATGATTTTCTTTTTTTTTTTTAAGTATTTTATTTATTTATTTGTCAGAGAGAGAGAGAACACAAGCGGGGTGAGCAGCAGGCAGAGCAGACATATGGAGAAGCAGGTTCTCCGCTGAGCAGGGAGCCCGATGTGGGACTCTATCCCAAGACCCTGGAATCATGACCTGAGCCGAAGGCAGCCACTTAACCGACTGAATGACCCAGGTGTCCCTTCCCTTATGATTTCCTTAATAACATTTTCTCTAGCTTTTAATGTAAGAATACAGTGTATGATGCATACAATATAGAAAATATGTGTTAATCAGCTACATATGCTATCAATAAGGCTATTACTAAAGTTCTGGGAGAATCAAAAGTTAGATGTGCATTTTCAACTGTGGTGTTGGGGGGGGTTGGGGTCAGCGCCCCTAACCTCTGCTTTTTTCAGGTGTCAACTCTACGTTGTATATTTGAGCAAAAACTGATGGGCCCCATTGCAAATGGATACTAATATCTAAAAGTTAGTTTGGCTTTTCCAAAGAATTGGGAAAGCACATTTCTGATCCTAGTGTGGAAAAGAGGTGCCATCTTTGAAATATACTGATACTTACAGTCAGTACCTTTTAAGAATAATGTCAAATGAGGGGCTCTTGGGTGGCTCAGTTGGTTGGGCGACTGCCTTCGGCTCAGGTCATGATCCCAGAGACCCGGGATCGAGCCCCACATCGGGCTCCCTGCTCGGCGGGAAGCCTGCTTCTCCCTCTCTCACTCCCCCTGCTTGTGTTCCCTCTCTAGCTGTATTTCTCTCTGTCAAATAAATAAATAAAATCTTAAAAAGAAAAAAAAAGAATAATGTCAAATGAACTTTCTTTGGTTGCTTTCTATGTCCTTTATATGGAGAAAAGTATTTTCAGCACAGATAATCAGCAAGCAGGTCAGTAAACTGTTACTTTCCTGTTGAGACTCCATACTGAACCAATTTTAAAGTAAGTGAGACATATTATTAAATGACTTAGCTTTGACATTAATAGTCTTGCTTCTGGCGCTTTGCTTTAAAACTCAGAGGATTGGGGCACCTGGGTGGCTCAGTCATTAAGCACCTGCCTTCAGCTCAGGTCATGATCTCAGAGTCCTGGGATTCAGCCCCGAACTGAGTCCCGCATTGGGCTCCCTGCTCAGCGGGAAGCCTGCTTCTTCCTCTCCCACTCCTATGTGTTCCCTCTCTTACTGTCTCTCTCTCTGTCAAGTAAATAAATAAAATATTTTAAAAATAAAAAAATAAAACTCAGAGGATTGAGCCATTAGAAGTGAATTTATCTGTTTATGTCATCTTGTATGTTTAGCTTCCTGTATCAGTGTTGTCTATGGCAAATTAATGGTATAGGAGTATTTAACCTTTTAGTTCATCATCGATGGCCCTATTTTGTGTTATTCTTTATGTAACATTAGCTCTGGAACTCTAATTTGCCTCTTAATTTAATCAAACTTGAGAATGTCTTGTAGTTGTGCTCATCAAGACTTCCAAAAGATATTACCTTTCCTTTGAAATAGCATTCTTGGAGTATTTGAAGTACAGGCTAATTGACTAATTGAGGCAACTGAAAGTTACCAGTTTTCTTACAATTCTTTGTATTTACTTGAATATTTTTAAGTTTTTGAAAGGCAGTATGGGCTTTGGACTCACTTAAGGCTTATTTAGATTACTGAGATGGTATCAGTGTTCTTGCTTATTTGGAATCAAGAGCCAATTTCACAATGCCACAACATTTCAGATTTGCTCAGAACAAATACACATATGTGATTAAACTGGAACGTTTATGTCACATCCTGAATACCCCTCACATTTTCCCTAACTTTGATTATCATTTTTTGGTAAGGCTGACTGAAATCCAAGGACCTTTCTAATTTTTCTTATTATGGGCTTCATCACATTTAATCTTAGCAAAAGTATTAATCTCCAGGAGTTAAAAGAATCCTCTCTTCCTAAACTCAGCCGCATTCTCAGTTTAGTATAGGAACCAATACTGCAGAGTGTATTGGTTAAAAATGGAAGTCTGGGCAGACATCACGGTATACTGGAAGTAACATTTGGGACCTAAGTAACCTGGTTTCCATCCTAGCTGTGGCTGTATTAGCAGGTGATATAGGACATGTTACTTCTGAGTTTCAGTTTCTTTTTTTTATAATTTGAAGGTAATACCTCTTTTCCAAATTCTAAGATTAGTTGTAGTTAAATGACATGTAAAAACTTAGGCCAGTAGTAGGTGTTCAGTAAATAAATGTTAGTCCCAACTCCCACTACTTGTTTATTGATTTGTCTTTTTCCCTGAGTTTTTCTCCAAAGTGACACCCAGTTTTCTTCTTCAGAAATGAATTCTGTCCTTTAAGTCTTTTCTCTTTGTGACAGTTCAGTAATTCTGTGAAGCTCAACTTTTTTATCTTTCTTACCTCACCGAGTTTACTCACTTTATACTAAAGGCATATAGATACATCAGGTGATTTTATTCACACCAAGTTAAGCCAAGATACAACTTTGCTAATTACTTTTATTTTTTAAAGATTTCATTTATTTATTTGACAGAGAGAAACACAGCTAGAGAGGGAACACAAGCCAGGGGAGTGAGAGAGGGAGAAGCAGGCTTCCCACCTAGCAGGAAGCCTGATGTGGGGCTCGCTCCTGGGACTCCAGGATTATGACCTGAGCGGAAGACAGACTCCTAACGACTGAGCCACCCAGCATCCCTACTAATTACTTATTAGGAGCCAAACTCATAATAAAATGATAGCTGAGATTGTTGAACATTCACTGTGAGTGAGGCACCTTATATACGTTATCTCAAATCTCAAACCCTGTAAGACTAGTACTTTTATTATTCCCTAAACCAATGAGTTTTAGGGAATTTAAATCAGTTGCCCAAAGTCACATAGGAAATAGCAGAGCCAGGATTGAAATCCAGACAGTCTGACACTTGAGCTTGCAACTACCACACTCTACTTAATCCAGTGTAGGCTATGCCCCAAATTAGCCATTGTGTATAATTCATATAAAGGAATACCCTGGCAATACTTTCTGAAGATGATTTTATCAGTTTTTAGAGATTGAGAAGGAATAAGGTTGTATCTCCTGGTCAATACTTAAATTTTTCTGTAGTATTTCTTAGCATTCTATTGATGACTTTTCTCCCATGGTATACAAATTTCATTAAGCTTACTTTTATTAAGTTCAGAAAAAATAGAAAACTTCTATATAGAATTTAACAGTGCCTGGCATGCTTCTAAATATTTATACAAATGAATTTATAGGTTTTTAGAAAAAATTTTATGTGCTTTAGGTTTTCTTGAATGATATGCCCCCAGTTCTTATGTTATTCTTTTTGATTAAAGGATACTGGCTGACAATCATGTTTTCAATTCCTAAAATATTTAATTTTTAAAACTTAAAGAATGTTTTAAAAATTTTGTAAAGCTAGTAACTTGGTTTTTTTCAGTAGGCAAATTAATGCTGAGATTGAGATTGTATTTGCCAATTGTTTATTTAACAGAGGTTCACTGTGGGAATTTCACAAGCCAGTAGTATACAGGATGATGCCTCTTGATAAGCCAATAAAGAAATACTCCAAATCAGTGATAAGTTAATTACACTCTCAAAGGGAGATGAAAGGAATAATGTTCAAATTTAGTTAAGGTGTACCTTTTTGGAGTTGATACTTGAGAAAGGCAGTTGAGCCAACCAGAGCAAATGTGCAACTGCCTGCACAGAAGTGTAAGTCTCATGTTGTTAGAGCATGTTGCCAGGGAGAGTAATTGTCCCTGAATTGATGGGCAAGGTGATCAGCAAGGCTGCTGCATGGCTTTTGCCACTGCAGATAAAAGTAGCCTTTGCCTCAGCAGGATCTAACTGTCCCCAGTTCTTTGGAGAGCTATTTAGGTAGTAGAGTCGCCTTGCCTATACCCAACACTCTGATAGTCCTCCCAAACTCACTATTTATAGTACAGATATCCCTTGCCATAGTTGCTTCTTCGTATGTTTTTATTGATAAGCAACTGAATTCCTGAGTTATCCGTGAAAACAGATGAGATAACATCTTAGCATAGCTTACTTCATTTATATATCAAAACAGCTTCTTTCTTTTTTTAATAACTTCTAAAACAACTTTTTGGGGCTTTGTCATAAACAGATTAAATCGATTCACTTAGGATGTAAACAGATTTGTAATCATATCAAACCAATACACAGCATAACTTCTCTACAATGTCTTTATTTTCCAAGTTCTTCATTGCATTGCTATGTCCACCTTAATTTAAAATATATTTTTGTTGGTATTTTATATAGAATATATAAAATTTATAACCAGGAAGCAATTTTTTCAAGTAGTCGATGACAGCTTTAAATTAAGGAAATTTAGTAGGACTATCAATCCTAGTTTTGTAATTAATGGTTCAAAGTAATCTTGAAAAATACTGCTTTTTGTTTTTAAAATTTAAGACCAAACAAGTCAACTGAATTATTAATTAGTTTTATTATGTAGAGGAAGGAAGGAACTGAAAGATCAAGTTTGTGTTCTCAACTAACTCTATTTTTGTGAAATAACTTTGCCTCAGTTACTTCCTCTTAATGGAAGATTAATGACAATTACCTTTGAGTAATGTACCCTTTATATTCAGGATCATTTCTGATGCTTCACATCTAAATATGTGCAGTGCATTTTGTGAATCTGTGTTTTAAACAGTCAAGTAAACTTTTTACCATAAAAAATAAATTTTGCACTGCTCTATTAGAAGGTTAATTTAGGAGCTAGAACCAACAATTGGTCTAGATTTTAATTAAAAGTAAAACGATGACCTGAAAATCAGAATTGGTAATTAACACCCTACTGGGTTTTACTATTTGAATAATTTAGAACAAGTTACCTGACTTCTGGGCTTCCTAAAGAATAATATTTTTTTAAAGATTTTATTTATTTATTTGACAGAGAGAAACACAGCTAGAGAGGGAACACAAGCAGAGGGACTGAGAGAGGGAGAAGCAGGCTTCCCGCTGAGCAGGAATTCCTATGTGAGACTTGATCCCGGGTCTCCAGGATCATGACCTGAGCCGAAAGCAGCCGCTTAACCAACTGAGCCACTCAGGTGCCCCAAGAATATGTTTTTACAAAGATTTTATTTATTTATTTGAGAGAGAGATCACAAGTAGGCAGAGAGGCAGGCAGAGAGAGGAGGAGGCAGACCCAGGACCCTGAGATCATGACCTGAGCCGAAGGCAGAGGCTTAACCCACTGTGCCACCCAGGCACCCAAGAATAATATTTTTTTTTAAGTTTATTGAGGATGGGTACCATGAGTTAAAAAAAATTTTTTTTCTTCAGTACTTCAGTACATTGTAGAGGCTCAATGAGAAGTTGTTGAATGAATATATTGTTCAGGGTTTACCATTACTCAGTATTTTAGTTGTCTCATCTTAGATAATCATTTTTTGCTTGTGTACTCTTTATGGAAAGACACAGAAATAAAGCCCTTCGTGACTGGAGATGGTAGTATATTGATATCACTTTTTTGAAAAGTCACTATCACATAAGGTACTTCCTTAACATTATTTGTCTCTAGTGAGACTAATAAGTTAATGAGAGCTTTGGCTTTAATGCTGGGCAGGAAAACAGAAGAGGGAAAAGGAAAGGAATTAAAAGAAGAAAGGAAATGCACATATTCTGGGGATAGAATATGTTAACAACATCTATGTTTCTTAATAGAGGCATTTTGACTTTGCCCACCTCTCACCTCCTCATTATTGCAGAATTTTTCACTTAAAGAGGAAAACCTCAAGAGGCTGCATATGTTAAAAAAAAAAAAACAAAAACCTAACCGAGTTTTTTCATTTGTTTTCTGAGAGGAGTAGTAATGCACTTGAACATTTATTTTCCTGTTACAAAGTACTAAGTATAACATGCATCATTTCATTTCATTTTCAACCACATCAGTGAGGTGGATGCTATTGTTTCAGTTTCACAATTGGGAAAATAGATTCATGAAGGTTAAATGGTTAATCTTCAATTATGTAAGTAGGTAAGTGGCAGGTAAGCATTGCTGACTCAAAGTGTTTTCTTTCTACTGTGTCCTAAATGCTATGTTTAGAAAAATAGCAACAGCAGATATAAGACTGCATTAAACAAATACAGCACCAATAAAACTGTACTTGTTAAGTAGTCCGGCAATAAGAAACAGAAGAAGGTGAAAAATAAAAGAAAGGCAAAGGGCAAAGAACAGGAAAGAAACACAGCATAATGGCAAAGAATATAGGCTCTGAACTTAGACTGCTGGGGTTTGAATTCTAACTCTCCCATTTACTTACTAACTTTGTAATCAGTTAACTTCTTTGTGCCTTATACCCTTATTTATAAAATGAGGATACTCATAGTAACTTAGAGTTGAAGAGTAAAGGTGAAGCACTTACCTTTAAATGTTATGACCTATTTATTTCACTTTATGGAATTTGCTTTGTGTGTCTGTGTGTCCTTATTTGAGAAATATAGCATCCATTCAGAAAAGTGCATAAAACATATATATATATATATAAAGCAGATTGCCATATAAGCAGAATCAAGTTGAAAAAATGCAATATTGCCATCACCATTTAAGATCCTCTCCTACTCCTTCCTATCACAACCTCAGAACTATTGACATTTTGGACTGAATAATTCTTTGTTGTAGGAGACTGTTTTATTCATTGTAGGATATTTATTTATTTGTTTGTTTGTTTGTTTGTTTTAAAGATTTTTTATTTATTTGACAGAGAGAAACACAGCCAGAGAGGGAACACAAGCAGGGGGAGTGAGAGAGGGAGAAGCAGGATTCCCGCCGAGCAGGGAGCCCAACATGGGGCTCAATCCTGGGTCCCCGGGATCATGACCTGAGCCGAAGGCAGTCACCCAACCAACTGAGCCACCCAGGCGCCCCCATTGTAGGATATTTAGCAGCATCCCTAATCTCTACCCACTGGGTCTAACAGCCCTTTCCCCAGTGATAAAAACCAGTTGGGTGAGATCAAATGTTTCTCTGTAACTCTCTACAACTCTACCTGCTATGTACAGAGTACACAGTAAGGGCATAAGGGTAGAAGCAGGGAGCTCCATCAGAAAACTATTGTAGAAATCTTGATAACAAATGATACTTGAAGAGAAAGCCAAAATTATTTTCCTAATGGATTGAATGTGCATTGAGAAAAAGAAGTCATGGGGCACCTGGGTGGCTCAGTGGTTAAACCTATGCCTTCAGCTCAGGTCATGATCCCGGAGTCCTGGGATCGAGCCCCACATCGGGCTGCCTGCTTGGCAGGAAGCCTGCTTCTCCCTCTCTCCCTCCTGCTGCTTGTATTCCCTCTCTGGCTTTGTTTCTCTCTGTCAAATAAATAAAATCTTTAAAAAAAAAAAAAAAACAAAGGAAAAAGAAGTCATGAATACTTCTAAGGATTTTGGCCCAAAAAACTAGAAGGTTGGCGATGCCAGCATGAAATCAGGGAAACAATGTAGGGTACTTTTCTGGGAAAAAACTAAAAATTCAGTTTTGGACATGTTAGTTGTCTGTTATATCCAAATAAAGATATTAAGAAGAATATATGTATATCATCATTATATTGTTCATCTAAAACTAATGCAATGTTATATGTCAATTGTATTAATTAAAAAAAAAAAAGATTGGGGCACCTGGGTAGCTTAGTCGGTTGAGCATCCACTCTTTTTTTTTTTTTTTTTAATAAAGATTTATATTTATTTGACAGAGAGAAACACAGCCAGAGAGGGAACACAAGCAGGGGGAGTGGTGAGAGAGGGAGAAGCAGGCTTCCTGCTGAGCAGGGAGCCCAATGTGGGGCTCGATCCCGGGTCTCTGGGATCATGACCTGAGCCAAAGGCAGTTGCTTAACCAACTGAGCCACCCTGGCGCCCCGAGCATCCAACTCTTGATTTTGGCTTGGGTCATGATCTCGGGGTCATGAGATCGAGCTCCATAGTGGACTCTGAGCTCCAGCAGGGACTTTGCCTAAGATTCTCTCTCTCTCCGTCCCTCACTTTGTCCCCTTAACCCTGCTTGCACGCTCTCTTTCTCTAAATAAATAAATAAAATCTTAAAAAAAAATGTTAAGAGAGACTTTGGACACAGAAACATGTCTCTTGTTTTCCACATTTATGTTTTTTCCTCTTTCTCTGCTGTTCTAGATAGTTTTTTCTGATGTGTGTTCTAGTTCATTAGTTTTGAACTTTTATTTTTTATTTTTTAAAGATTTTTTTTTTTAATTTATTTGACAGAGAGAAACACAGCCAGAGAGGGAACACAAGCAGAGGGACTGAAAGAGGGAGAAGCAGGCTTCCCGCCGAGCAGGGAGCCTGATGTGGGACTCGATCCCAGGTCTCCGGGATCACGACCTGAGCCGAAGGCAGTCGCTTAACCAACTGAGCCACCCAGGCACCCCAGTTTTGAACTTTTAAACCCATCCATCAAGTTTTAAATTTTGGCTATTTTATTATTGGAGGGGGGTTAATAATTCATTCTGGTTCTTGTCAAACATGCTAGGTTACTTTTTCGTAATCTCCACTTTGTCTTTGTTTTACATAGTACATTTATTGCAGTGTGTACTGGGAATTAGATTTGAGGTTGTAAACTAAACTGGTGGAATGAGCTTTACATATGCAAAGTGAAATATTAATGTAATTAATATCTTAAATCAAAAATCTTTTAAAAGACTTATTTATTTTAGGGAGATGGTGAGAGAGCATGTGAGGCATGAAGGGGCAGAGGGAGCGGGATAAGCAGACTCCTCACTGAGCAGGGAGCCCGCTGTGGGGCTCAATCTGAGAATCCTAGGATCATGACCTGAACCAAAGGCAGACACTTAAGTGACTGAGCCAGCCAGGCTTCCCTAAATCAAAAGTTCTTAACAGAAAGTTGACAATAGAAGGAAAAAACCCTTTTTTAAAAAAATTTATTTTTATTTATTTGAGAGAGAGAGAGAGAGCAAACATACATAAGTTGGGGGCAAAGGCAGAGAGAGAGGGAGAATCAGGGTTCCTGCTGAGCAGGGAGCCTAATGCAGAACTTGATTCTAGGACCTCCAGATCATGACCTGAACCAAAGGCATATACGTTTAACCAATAGCTACCCAGGTGCCCCTGAAACTCTCTTGAATTTAGCTTCTATGTACATTGTGCTTAAAATTTTCTTTTTTTTCTTCATTTTATTTTTTTGTTTTAATTTCAGCATAGTTAACAGACAGTGTTGTATTTGTTTTAGTGTACAGTATAGTGATTGAACAGTTCCATGCATTACTCATAGCCTGTTAAGATAAACGCACTCCCTAATCCCCATCAGTTCTTTCACTCATTCACCCCACAAATCTCCCCTCTAGTAACCATCTATTTATTTCGTATAGTTAAGAGTCTGTTTTTTGTTTTGTCTCTTTTGTGTGCTGTTTTTTTTTTTTCTTAAATTGCACATATGAATGATATCCTACATTAGTCGTTCTCTGACTGGCTTATTTTGCTTATCATTACCCTCTCTAGATCCAGCCATGTTATTGCAGGTGGCAAGATTTTTTTTTTCTGGCTGAATAGTATTCCATTGTGTACATATCCACTTTGTTTTTTTATTTGAAGATGGAAAGCATAATTGTTTTCTAATCTTATTTTGATAAGCCCTATAGTTGAAGTACTTATGAATCTATTTCTGTTCGTGTTTCTTCTGGTTCTCACTAAAAGCATTTCATTTCTTTGCATACTAGATTATTTTTGACTGTGTACTATTCAGCATCCTTGAAAGATTGTTAGCAGATCATCTTTAGAGGCATGGGATCAAAGCGTGTCCTCACAGAAAAGATTTATGTTGGTTTCTAGCAGTTATCTAGAAGTTTTACCAAACAAGTTAACCTTAAGTTATATTCACAGCTTTAAGTAGTCTTTGGCCTCATGCAAATCCACATGAAGTACAGTTTGTGGTATGGAACGCTTCCTCCTCCACAGATGCATGCTTGCTTGCACGTGTACGCACACATGCTGCCTGTGGGCATTGTCAAGAAATGTTTGTAGTTTGCTTGTGAGGGAGTGAGGCACTTCTACTGTTAATCCCCAGTCCAGTGGTAAAGGTCTTTGTACTCCCAGCTGTGTTAACTGGGAGAAGAGAAAGGGCATGATTTCTTATTACATCATTCCTTACTTTGGGTAAATCCCAGGTTTTATCTTCACAAGGCCTTGAAAACCTCCGTCCCATTTTCTCCTGGTACAGCAAATACTGTCTGGACAGAAGCAGTTTCTCGAGCTATTTACCTCACTAGTTCTTTAACTGTACCTCCTAATTGCCTGGTTATCATCATTATTTTTGATGCTTTTCAAAAGATGTTTTCTATATTTTACCCAATATTTTTATAGTTGTTTTCTATAGGAAAATGGTCCAAATAGCCTAATCTGTTTTATTACTAGAAACAGATTGCCCCACTGATTTCTTAGTAAGCTGAAAAATAAACAGTAACTCTAATACCCGCTTAGCTAATTTCTTTTTTAAAAAGAAGATTTTATTTATTTAACAGAGAGAGTGAGACAGGAGATGAGGAGATCACAAGTAGGCAGGGAGGCAGGCAGAGAGAGCAGGGGGGAAGCAGGCTCCCTACCGAACAGAAAGCCCAATGCAATGTGGAGCTCAATCCCAGGACCCTGAGATCATGACCTGAGCTGAAGGCAGAAGTTTAACCCACTGAGTCACCCAGGTGCCCAGCTTAGCCAATTTCTGATAAGAGGTTTTAGGCATATACCTCATTAAGATATCATCAGCAAATTCCTATATTTTTCCAGTATCTTATGCATGCAAATGTATTACTTGTTAGTAGTAAAATAATTTTTAATTAAGTCTTAACATTTTTTATCCATTCTGATTTATATAGGACTGACTTCATCAGTGTTTAGAGGCTAAGAAAAGTGACAGATATGGATAGTGATTCTAGGCATCTTCTCGTGCCAGAGGCTGATCATGAAATAATAAATCCTGGGCCTATGAATATCCAGTTTGATTCATCAGATCTAAGATCCAAAAGGTAAGTGATTAAAATAAAACATTTATTTCATAACTAGGGCTTTTTGATTATTAGACTAGAATTATGTAACCAAATTATATAGCTTTGAATATAAAACACCCAGTTACTTCATAGCATCTATATGTTTTTATGTAATTCATTTAACATATATTGATTACCTGCTTTGTGCAAGGTAATATACTAGGTATTAGAGATATAACAGTAAAATTAATACATAATCCTTACCTTCACTGAGCTTAAATTCCTGCAAATAGTTTAAGATAATTTGAGTTTAAAATTCATTTCATTGCATACCTGGAAAACCTTGAAGAATCTACTAAAAAATTATAAATAGAGAAGTCAATAAAGTGGCTGTTCATAAAATAAACAAAAATAAGTAGTATTCCAGTAATAAAGTGTAATGGAAGAAAAGAAAAAATAAGAGTAGCCTAACAATGTTCAAAATCTATGTGAGAGAAACTTCAAAATAAGATTTAGAGTATTTTTCCATATATGAGATGCTGATTAAGAGTTAAACTGTTCTTTTTTTTTTTTTTTTTGCAATGTAACATGAAGATAAACTGCTACCAGTACACCTGATGCAGTACTCTCTTACGACTTAGAGATTTTTTTTTAATTTACTGAAAGAACTTTTGAGCTTATTTGGTATTTTATCATATATCTCTTATGCAGTTATAAAAATGAAAACAAAATATTTCAGTTAAGATATTACTAATACTTCACATTTAGAATATAATTCTTCGCAATCAATTTTCTGACTTGGTGTCATCAAAATTGTTTTTCGTTTCCCCTCCCACACTCAGTTGTCCTTTGTATCATTAGTAATGTAATAATGTAGGGGTACCTGGGTGGCTCAGTCATTAAGCATCTGCCTTCGGCTCAGATCGTGATCCCAGAGTCCTGGCGTCGGGCCCCACATCTGGTTCCCTGCTTGGCGGGAAGCCTGCTTTTCCCTCTCTCATTCCCCCTGCTGTGTACCCTCTCTAGCTGTGTTTCTCTCTGCCAAATAAATAAAGTCTCTTAAAAAAAAAAAAGAATGTAATAATGTATCACTTGTTAATTAAAAGAATTTTCTTTTAATCATTGATACTTTCTTTAGTTTAGATGCTTGCACTTTCCTGATCTTACCAGAAGGTGTCACAGAAGGTTTTCTGTCAATAATATGGCTCATATTTCTTCTCCAATGGTCCTTAAATGGTTTAATGATTGAAATGACCAGTCATTTACAATTTACCTGTGATTTACAATTATCTGTTATACCACCAAGAATAATTGATTAAAAGATGTCCTGGATTATGAGATATATTTATTTATTTGACAGAGAGAGAGAGAGCACAAGCAGGGGGAGAAGCAGGCAGAGGGAGAGGGAGAAGCAGGCTTCATGCAGACCAGGGAAGCCGATGTAGGGCTCGATCCCAGGACGCTGGGACCACAACCTGAGCTGAAGGCAGACGCTTTAACGACTGAGCCACCCAGGCAACTCCTAAAATATAGTATTAATGGTCTCCAAATTTTAGTCCATAAATTTAATGTCTCCCCAAACACAATAATGCCAACAGCCAATTCCAAAGTTTATATGGCCCAGCAGTTTCACTTTTTTTTTTTTTTTAAGATTTTATTTATTTATTTGACACAGAGAGAGATCACAAGTAGGCAGAGAGGCAGGCAGAGAGAGAGAGGAGGAAACAGGCTCCCCGCCAAGCAGAGAGCCTGGTGTGGGCCTCGATCCCAGGACCCTGGGATCAGGACCTGAGCTGAAGGCAGAGGCTTTAACCCACTGAGCCACCCAGACGCCCTAGCAGTTTCACTTTTAAACATTAACTCACAATGTCAAATAACATATGTACAAGGTTGTTTAATGCAGTATTTTTTTTATAATAGTAAAAGATTTAAAACAACCAGAATGTCTTTTCTTATAGGACTGGATAAATAAATTTTGGCACATTGGTACAATGGAATATTTTTCACCCATTAAAAAGAAGGAAGTGGCTTTATTATAAACATAGCAAAATAAAAGAAGTCCTCAACTTGTTTTGTTAAATCAAAAAAGGTACACAACAGTGTATATAGTGTACCATCACTTGGGTAAAAATAAACTTTAAAATTGTGTATAATACGATATGTATAAATGATTCTGGAAGAATAAGTAGTAAATTTTAAGAGTGGTTGCCTCCTTAGAGAGAAACAGTGCAGATGCTGTTGGGTAAGTACACAACAACTATTCAACCACCCTATGTGTCCTTACCCATAGAATCTTATTAATTTTGTCAACAGTGGCAACAGGTTCCAATCCAGGAGATAAAGGAGGATTGATTTAAGCTAGTCTTCATAATCCTATTTCCATTTTCCAGATACTTAATCTTTTAGTCTTGCTTGAAGCTAGAGATGGCAATGTGAGATTTATCATAAAGAAGTGTATCGTAATTACATAGTGACCATCACAGAAGATAGTGAAATGAATCTTAAGATTTTCACTTGTGTATTCCAACATCAAGTGAATACAAGAACTTATGAATGCTGATTGAATGCTCAGGATTTTCTTGAAACATCTAAATTCTATGATAAATAATTGACCACTGTGACAATAGAATATAGGTCATTAAAGTGCATTCCATTGCAGAAAGTTGGCAGGAGTTCAGACAGTTCTCTGAGAATCTGTTTAACTGTGTTGATTAAATGGAAATATATTTTCTACAATGAAACTTGTCAAAATGAGAAGGAATCAACTATTGACAATCATGGGATAACTACCTAGGTAAGTCATGTTTTAAGGAAGGCAAATATTTATAGGCACTTTGCAGTATTAAATGCTAATTTTCTTGTGAAATAAAACAGGAACTATTATTTGATGAAAAAAAAAGTATGAGTACCTAAAAACATTGCTAGTTCTATTAAAAAATGGGTTACTTCACTTTATGTGCATAAAAAAAAAAACAACAAACCTCAGACACATTGAGGGAAGTTATCTTCCATTAGAAAAACCAGCTTAAACAACTGTTTCTAAAACACTGATCGTTTTGGGGGCACCTGGGTGTCTCAGTCGTTATGCTAACGTCTGCCTTCGGCTTAGGTCATGGTCCCAGGGTTCTGGGATCGAGCCCTGCATCAGGCTCCCTGCTCTGTGGGAAGCCTGCTTCTCCCTTTCCCTCTGCTTGCTACTCCCCCACTTGTGCTGTCTGTCATTGTCTTCTAAATAAATATATCTCATAATCCAGGACATCTTTTAATCAGTGTCAGCCCAGCTTGTGCTTCCCTGCTTGTGTTCCCTCTCTTGCTGTGTTTCTCTGATCTGTCAAATAAATAAAATCTTTAAAAAAAAAATCAATCATTTTGGAGTCACCGTATAACTTTGGTGATGTCCTATTACAATATTATCTGTGTAATATTATAATTAGATATATTTTTAAATCTATTTACTTCTTAAAATTAGGTTTAATTTAGCCTCATCTTCATAGGTTTGTGAAGTGATGAGTTTCATCATTACTCTACTATGCATTACGATAAATATCAAGTAGTTAAGATAGCATTAGTCTTTGTGCTACCTAAAAATCATCTTATATGTAACCACACTTTGGGAAACTAACGTTTGGCCATCAGAGTATAGAAAACAACATTTGATCTTTTAGTTTGCTTTTCCTCAGTTTAGCTTGTGATTAATTTTATCTCTTCCACTAGGTGGCAGTCAAAATCATGTATCAGTTCAAATGTACTAATTCCTTTGAACTGATAGTGTGGTGGACCGGCATACCACATTGGAGAACTGGGGTCTAATTAGACGCGTGGAGAATGAAGCTTGTCACTGTAGAATAGGAATACATGTCATAACCATTTGGATCATTTGAGGAACTTTTGCAAACTATACATGTATACCTTTCTACACACCTCTCCTTCCTCTCAGTTTTTCACCTGGCTTGGGGTGGAGTTAGGAATGTGGGTGGAGGTTCAGAAAGATTTAGAAATCTCCTATATTGTATGTGATGTATTCTGTTGGCAATCACTGGTCCGAGAGATTGTTTTCCTGCTTTTCCCAGACTTTCTGGTAACCAAAGATAGAGCTGGTATTCAGAATTGCTTCATACTGTAATGTTGCTCTGGGATTATGCCCTTTGGGAGTTCAACATTCCAGCCAGCCTAAAACCAGATTGTGAAATGGTTAATTTGTTTTTGAGCTCCCCTTTTTCAGTTTTCTTCTACCAACATTTCCTTTTCCATTTTTCCTAGGGCATAGGGCTTTCATGCTCCTTTTGTATCCCCAGTGTTTCCCAGGGCAGTAATTCACCCAGCAGTTTCCTCTTAGACAATGTTTGGTAAATCATACTTTTTGTCACCCCTTTTTCACACTTATCTGTCCTATTCTTGTAGGTGTCTGTTGTCAGTTTGGTGTTTTGATGGAAAACAGTCTTATGTGTCAGAGACCTAATCTTTTACCTTTCCATGGCTAGTTGCATTTTAATATGAAGAAACCTAGAAATATAAAAGCCTAACCTAAAAGTTAGATTTTTTTCTTGCTTTTCTTTTCTTTTCTTTTTCTTTCTTTCTTTCTTTCTTTCTTTCTTTCTTTCTTTCTTTCTTTTTTTTCTTGCTTTTTTGTATTTGATAATTTGACAGCATTGCAAGAAGTCTGGTAAGCCAGTGGGACAGAGGTAGATATTGAAAATAAGCAACATTTCTGGTGCCTTCAAACAGACTATGTTCTGGCCCCTGGTTTTTTAGAATTTTTACTGTCTGCACATATGTAAGCTGGCCTCTTTCTGTTTCATCTGGCAATAATATTATCCCCGAATAGCTGCCTGAATTGACTCTTGGATATTTGTGGTCCTGGGAGAGAGAAGGAATAACAAAGCAAAGTGAAGAGTTTATTAATTTCTAAGGGTAGATCTGGGCCCAATAATAATGATTGCAAGTAGTTACTGAAGCTTGGTAGTTCCATAGTTAGGGATTATGGAGATGTATAATAAGAGATAGCAAAGTTGTTTTCCCAGGGCTATTGGTCTACAAAGCTGCATAAATTGTTACATTTTGAGGAATGTGCCATCCATGTTAAATAGATGGGACTAGAGTCTTGACTATATATCAGTGGCATGGAACAGATGGCCCTCTTGCTGATTGCAGCACTACTTCTGTACTCTGCATCTCTTCCTTATTTTTCCTCCTATTCTCTTCCCCCTCCTATCCACTTTTCTCACCCTTCTTCTCCCTCTATTTCACTCCCATATTACTTTTCCTCAGCAGAACCCTTTGTTGCTAAATTCTTACATACATGTGTGAGTCTGTTTGCATTTGGTAATGCAATCAGAATATGAAATGACTTTTTTCTAATGGGTGATTTTCATTTTGCTCTATAACTGATATATTATCTTTGGTATAGACAGTGTACTACTTTTGTAATGAGAACCAAGTTATTCAGAAAATACAGCATTCAGGGGCACCTGGGTGAGCTAAACATCAGTCAGTTAAGCATCTACCTTCAGCTCAGGTCATGGCCCTGGGGTTCTGGGATTGAGCCCCACATTGGGCTTCCTGCTCTGTGGGAACTCTGCTTCACCCTCTGCCCTTCCCCCCTGCTTATGCGCACTCATTCCCTCTCAAATAAATAAAATCTTAAAAAAAAAAAAAGAAAAGAAAGGATAAAAGTAATATATGCAAAATAAGAACTCATTTTCTTAAAAGCATTATTTAAATCACCTGTGCTTCTGTGAAATGTTACAAATCATGTTTTTTCTCTACTTGATGGAGCTTTTTAAGTAGGAGGGTATAAGGAAGTTTCTGACAACAGAAGCATAAGGAAATAAATTCCATCACATAGAGGCAAACATTGAAATATTTTGGTACATTTCATCTTGTCTTTCTTTTCTACGATATTTTTTGTGAGGTCACATAGTATATACAATTTAATGTACTATACTACTCAGTTTAAATTCTTTACTTCTGCCTGTTATTCCCTAGCTGTCTCCCTGCCTGGCTCCTTCTCCCTCTGTCTCCATCCCTCCCTCTCCACTTACCTCCTCCTGTCCTTCTTTCTTATATTTCTCCTTTTGTCAGCAAACATTCACTAAGCTCCTATAGTGTGCAAGAAAGTGCTCAAACATAGCCCCTACCTCCAGGGAAGGAGATAGATACACACTGAAAAAAAGGGAGCACTATGATGAGCAGTTATAAATATTTTGATTTTTTTTAAACTCAGTACTCCTTTTTCCATTAGGAAAAATACTGGTTTATTCCATCCTGAGCTAACATTACCAGGAACCCTGTGGAATTATATCCCTGTGAATAACTATGCTGTAGGGTCTGGCTGAGCCCAGCTGAGAATACAGTAAAGCTATTTGTAGTACTGATGGCTAGGTGTTCGGGGGGCTTTCTGTGCAGGCACTGCTCTGGCTAAGGACATTTGTTCTGGTAGTTCTTCAACTGAGGTTGAAGTTCTTTCCTTTGATTTTTGTTTTGTTTTTAATATGTAGTGTTACAAATATGTGGTAGATTTTCTAAAGGATTAAGCTGGATGAAGTTTACTAACATCTGCTTAAGAACATATCTAAAGGAAAAAGCTAGTCAGATGCTCCCTGACATAGATGTGACAAGGGCATGAAGCCTCCTTCCTGCTTATCCCCTCTGCCCACCAGGAAGGGGAATAGAAGTCCTTATCTCTACTTTTAAGTCCCTAAGGAGACTTTCAGTGGTCTATGGCAGGAGTTAGCAAACTTTTTTCTGTAAAGGGCCAGATAGTAAATATTTTAAGCTCTATGGTCCTATGAATTAAACTTTGCCATTGTGGGCTGACAGTAACCATAGAATACAAAATTACATGGACATGGCTGTGATCCAATAAAACATACCATAGACTAGATTTGTCCTATCCTGCATAATCTACCATCCTTGATCTTTAAGAATGAGTTTTAGGGAAGTAACCATAGGGACTGGTACATTCTACAGCTGTGACTCCTAGGGATACCTCTTGCCTTATTTCTGGAAAAGTTAGAAAGTAACACGTACTCACCTTAATTTCACTGTACCCCTACAACTGCTTTTAATAAAACTGTTCTCATAATTATTCTGATCAAAATGGCCCTTTGGACAATAAAACAGTTTCTGGCCTTTTCCTGAACTTCATGCCCATGATGCAGGCCTAAAGTCCTTTGGCAAGGTCATCCAAGTATTTTAACTGCTGTAAACCCTAGGGATAGAGACTGAAGTCAGAATGATATATAAGGGGAAAGTACCAGGTTTCAAGGAGAAGTAAAAAGTTTTACAGTAAACATTTTGCTGAAGAATCACTGAAATGCCCCCAAAAAACTATATTGTCAGCATTTTCTCATATTAAGAATTTGGGTTTCTTTTTTAAGATTTTATTTATTCATTTTTAGAGAGAGAGAAAGGAAGGGAAGAGCCTGATGCAGGATTTGATCTCACATCCTGAGATCATAACCTGAGCTGAAATCAAGAGTGGCACACTTAACCAACTGAGACCCTTGGGCACCCCAATAATTCTTTCTAAACATTCTTTTAAAAAAAATAAGAGTTTAAATGTATCATAATTTAATAATGTTTAAATACTATGCTGTTTACAATTTGTTCAATAATGCTGATTAGCAGCTTTCTACATACCATATTTTGACTTCCTTGTAGTAGAGTCTCAAAAGCATAATTATTAGATTAAAGGATAAAAACACGACTAAGGCTTTTAATGTGTATTACAGCCAAATTGTTTTCTGCAAAGATTGTTCCATGTTATACTCCTACCAGCAATGTATAAAAGTTCCTATTTCATAATCCCCTTTCTAGCAGTGTTTATTTTCTTTTTTTCCTAGAATATCTCTTATATTTTATTTATAAAACTTCCCTATATGTAAAAGTTGGTTAATAGAACCCAGTTAAGGGTAGATTTCACAGTGGACTCCTGCCTTTATGGGTCTGTTCTGTTACTGTGGCTGAGTCAGCTGAGTAACATGCCATGCAGCTAACAATGCTTTCTGATCAGGCTACTATAATATTTGCCATCTGTGTTGAAAATATAGCCTTTATCACCTGAATGACCATTTGGGTAGACCATATGTTGCTAGTGTCTTTCCAGTGGTAAAGTAGAAGTTCCCTTAGCCATCTACTTTTCTTGAGCCATGATGAAGATGTCTAAGGCTTGATGTGTAATATCCCTTAAGTTACGGGAGATGAACAAGAAAGAAGCTCATTTTTTTTTTTTTTTGGTGATCTGTTTAAAAATAGATGAGTTTTCCTTTTATTGTTTTCAGTTTCTAGGCAATTGAATTAATAGAGCAAAGCAAATGTTGATACTCATTTGGAGAGTCACGTGTGCATATTAAAAATAAGATTTATCGGGGCACCTGGGTGGCTCAGTTGGTTAAGCGACTGCCTTCAGCTCAGGTCGTGATCCTGGAGACCCGGGATCGAGCCCCACATCGGGCTGCCTGCTCGGCGGGAGGCCTGCTTCTCCCTCTCTCACTCCCCCTCCTTGTGTTCCCTCTCTGCCTGTGTTTCTCTCTGTCAAATAAATAAAATCTTTAAAAAAAAAAAAAAAGATTTATCTTATATTTACTCAGTTCTTTGCCTTTTTGTATTACCTTTCCAGTTTATAAGGAAAGGAAATTTTCATTAAAATGCTGACCTGGCATTCTTCCCCCCGCCTTTTTTTTTTTTAGTGGAGAATATTTAGGTTACAAAACAAGAAATTTTATTTCTTTTCCAGAAATTCGTTTCCAGAAATTCTTAGGTTTGTATAAAAGGGAGAGTAGTAATTGTCATGACATTGCAGGCTGAAGCCTACCCTTTATTTTTAATTAAGACATATCCTTTATTTCAAAATATTAAGTTAATGATAGTCTTAATTTATTGCACTTAAATTAATTGAGACAATTTGTGATTTATTTTGAGATTCGCATAGGGCAGTTAAAAGGAAGAGTTGCTGGAGAACTATGCTCTCTTGGGAATTTTTCCCACATTCCTATTCTTTCTTTGTTGAGGTCTCTCACCATGTCCCATTTGGGTCTGCTTTTTCTAGGTGAAAGATAGGATGCAGTTGTGGTGGTGGTACTATTTTATATCAACCTAGAGATAATGAAAATACTGATTGATACTTGTATTACATTGAATAAATACCAAGATACTAGTTTTGTCATTTGCCTCATTATTAAAATTGTTATTTGGACTTTTTTATGTTTAATAACAGATTCAAAGGCATACTTGGGAAGTTTTTACATGTTAGAAAAAGTTTCATCCACATATGTAAGATTTAAGATAGGCGTGCTTATTGGTGACAGACATCATTTTCAGCAATAAAATTATGTACAATGAAACATTTATCTTATTTTATTTTATTATTTTATTTTATTTTTTTTATTTGACAGAGGGAGACATAGTGAGAAAGGGAACACAAGCAAGGAAATGGGAGAGAGAGAAGGCTTCCCACCGAGCAGATAGCCGATATGGGAATCAATCCCAGGACCCAGAGATCATGACCTGAGCTGGTTGCAGATGCTTAATGATTGAGCCACCCAGGCACCCCAGTGGAAACATTTCTAAACATCCATTATCAGAATATTCTCTGCTCAGTGTGAATTTTTTAAAAAGCAGCTACTTTCTTGGGGCACCTGGGTGGCTCTCAATGGGTTAAGTGTCTGATTTCAGCTTGAGTCTCAAATCTCAGCTAGTGAATTCAAACCCCGCCCAGTTTGGAGCCTACTTAAATATGTGGAGGCTTTTAGGTTTTTAAGGCATGCTGTGTACCTATGTAGCATACTTTTGATAGCTGCTGGCCATCACATGAGGGGCTAACAGATGTGGAACAGTTGTCTTTTTATGGAAAAGTAGGTAACTTGTGTTTGGGGTTGACACATCTTTGTTAAGGTAGTTTGCCAAAAGATAACCAGTAAATTTCTGTATGATACAAAAGATTTTTTTGTCCCTTTTCATCTCATTACTAAATTTTGAAAGAATGTGTTAATTCAAGTTATATTTTTAGTTTTTTATCACTTGATATATGTACAGAAGAATATATAGCATGTATGTACATTTTTATTTTACTTTTTTAAAAGTTTTATTTATTTGAGAGAGGAAGCACAAGCAGGGGGAGGGTCAGGAGTAGAGGGAGAAGTAGACTTGCTGCCGAGCAAGGAGCTCTACCAAGGGCTCAGTCCCAGGACCCTGAGATCATGACCTGCGCTGAAGGCAGACACTTAACCAACTGAGCCACCCAGGCACCCCATATGTACAGTTTTTAAAATAATTGTAAGTCCAGCACCTATGCAGCCAACACCAAGGTGTAGAAAGAGCAGCACCCCAGAAGTTCCTCATATGTCCTTCACCAAACACATCTTCCTTCCTCTCTGTAGGTTTACCACTCTCCTGACATTTGTGTGACCATTTCCGTACTCTTTATTTATTGTCTCTGTATCCCTAAATACTGAATTCAGTTTTACCTTTTTGTGCATTTCTTGTAAATGAGATCACTCTATAGGCATTATTTTAGAATTTTTTTAAGCAATGTAATTTCCATCCACGTTGTATGTAACAATATTTCTTTACCATGCTTTCTGGTATTTTATTCTATGACTATCTGAAGTTTTTGTATACATTCTACTCTAATTGGACAGTTGGGTTGCCTCCAATGTGGAGATCTTAAGATTAATGTTCTTATAAACATTATTGCATGTGTGTCTTAGCATACATGTGCAAGACCTTTTCTGGGATATGTATGTGAATATTCAACTTAACTAGATAATTCCAAACTCTTTTCTACAGGAGTTAAGCCACTTTACATTGCTACTATAGTGTATAAGAGTTTCCATTACTCTATCTTCTGCTAGTAGTGCTTGATATTGTCAGATTTTAAAATTTTAGCAATTCTGGTGAATATATAATGGAATTTCATGTTTACTGCAAAAAAGTGAGTCAGGAAAATGTTATTAACGGTTACTCGTTGTGGGGTTAGGGGTGATTGTTATATTAGTTTTGCTTATTTATGCTTTCTGAAGTATTTATACTTAACTCGTTGGCTACCACTCCATTTCTTTCACTCCTTTTTACAAAAAACTCTTTGCAAGGATTATTCATACTCACTATATCCAGTTTTTCTCTTGAACCCAATTCAGATAGGCTTTGCCCTTACTACTGTACTAAAAGTACTCACATCAGTCACCAGTAGTCATTTAATTGATCAGTTCTCATCTCATTTGACTTAGCGGTAGCACTTGACATGGTTAATCATTCTGTCCTGAAAACTGTTTAATTGGTTTGAGGATAACACACTAAACTAACACACTAAAGTGATTTTTGTACAGGTTGCTTCTTCTTTTGTACAGTATTTAACACTTTGATTACTCCCTCCATATTTCTCCCTCATTTTATTTTAAACATTTTAAACCTATAGAAAAGTTGAAAGAATTATCCCCATAATTTTTCATTAACTTATTTCCTAATTCTAAAAGTAATACAAGTTTTGAAGATTGTGCTATGGTTATATAAGATATTATCATTGGGGAACCTGAATGGAGTGTTTATGGGAACTCTATACTATTTTTCTAATTTCTTTGTGACTCTAAATTATTTCAAAATTTTGGGTCATCTGGCTGGCTCAGTTGGTAGGGCATGTGACTCTTGATCTTTGGATTATGAGTTCAAGCCCCATGTTTGGCATAGAGTTTACTTTTAAAAACTTATTTCAAAATAGACTTTTTCTTAAAAAGTCTTTTTATGGGGCGCCTGGGTGGCTCAGTTGGTTAAGCAACTGCCTTCGGCTCAGGTCATGATCCCGGACACCCGGGATCAAGTCCCACACCAGGCTCCCTACTCGGTGGGAGGCCTTCTTCTCCCTCTCTCACTCCCCCTGCTTGTGTTCCCTCTCTGGCTGTGTTTCTCTCTATCAAATAAATAAAATCTTTAAAAAAAAAAAAAGTCTTTTTACTCACCATGTTCTAATGAGCTTTTATGATATGCCAAGTACTATCCTAGCCCCTGAGAATATAGGGGTAACCACATTGACAAAAATCCCTGCTCTTATGGGACTTATATTTACTGGAAGCAACCAATAATAAAAAAGTGTATATTGTGTTAGTATAAATGCTAAGAAGATACTGTAAAGCAGAGAAGATATATGAAATGACAAGGGTAAAGAAAATGGGTTGAAATTTTAGCTTTGCTGTCAAGGATAGTTAAATATCTCATTCCTCAAATGAGGAAAGAAATGAAAGAAGTAAAGAAGCAAGCCATGCAGATATTTAGGGGAAAGGCCTTCAGAGGCTTTGTGTTTTACCTAAAATCAGTAGCAAAAGTCCTGGAGTAAGTGCATGCTTATACTGTGTCAGGAATTGTGAGGAGGCTAGTGTGATTAGTATAGTAA
Organism: Spilogale gracilis; assembly: GCA_004023965.1. NCBI lineage: Eukaryota > Metazoa > Chordata > Mammalia > Carnivora > Mephitidae > Spilogale > Spilogale gracilis. The sequence goes on from PITA01011089.1 coordinate 32,917, forward strand.
GCAGTGATGTTCAAAAAATGGGGTTGGGAAGAGGTGGTGACAAGAGTAGTCTGATATATGAATCAGGAGTTCAGGCTAGAGATAATAGTTTGAGTGCCATCACCATATACATGATACTTAAATTTATGTGACTAGATGAGTCCACCAAAAGACCGAGTCTAGATAAGAGAAGAGAAAATGTCAATGCATTAAACTTGGGATAACTGATTATTTGAGGGTTGAGTTTGGAGAAGGAATCAGCACAGGAGACCAAGACCGGGGGTTCTTCCCTATAGGATCATAGCCTTTGTTGGCATGTGAAGTCCTCCATGTTCTTGCCCAGGTTTACCTCATGTCTTACCCCTTTTATTTCTACTACTTAGAGTTTTCAAAAATACATCATGCTGTCTCTCCTGGTTCTTTCTACATGCTTGTATATACTTCTGACTAACTCTGTATCTTTTAGGATTCACCTCAGCTGTAACTTCCCCAGGAGTCTGCCAGACATGGTTTAGCTTCTCCTGCTGTTTGTTTGCATAGTACACTACACCTGTCTAGTACCATACAACTCTCTCTACTTTTTCTTGCCCCCACTGTTGTTCATACTCACTCTGTATTTTCCACTCTGGATTGGAATTGCTTACCTCCCTGTCTCTAGAAGATTATGATCCTTCAGGTTCTATGTCTTATTCATTGTTAAATGTTTAGAATTATGCTTAATACTTGCTTGGCACTTAAAAAATATTTAATAAATTTGAGAACCAGTACAAATTAATTAACCATTATAAAGAAAATTTGTGGGCTTAGTCTTTGATAATAGTGAAATTAGAGTATAGAGCAGGGTTTTAGTGAAAAAGGATGTTGTATAAGCATCAGAGGAGGTGAGAAATATTAGCAAGCTTCAGGTACCTATTTTTTTATTGTAGCAGCAAGGAATTTCTAAGTCAATAACAATGGCTTGATTAACTTCTTTTGTGTCTTTATTGAAAAGCTACGTGTCAGGGCGCCTGGGTGGCTCAAGTTGGTTAAGCGACTGCCCTCGGCTCAGGTCATGATCCCGGAGACCCTGGATCGAGTCCCACATCTGGCTCCCTGCTCGGCAGGAAGCCTGCTTCTCCCCCTCTCACTCCCCCTGCTTGTGTTCCCTCTCTGGCTGTGTTTCACTCTGTCAAATAAATAAAGTCTTTAAAAAAAAAAAAAAAAAAAGCTACGTGTCAGACATAGCGTTTTAACCAAGCAGGAAAACACACATAGAGTGAATTCATTATTTTGAATGTTTATTTTGCTTGAGATTTTTGAGTACTTGATTTCCTTTTCATCTTTTAACAATCTACCCCAGTCTGGCAGGTGTTGGAGTGCTTCAGTTTTCATAGAGATGTGAATAAAGAAACAGCTTTAAGTCGTAGGTCTTCATATTGAGTATAAATGTTAAGAGTAATGGGATTGTTATTAAACTTCAGAGAAGCATAACTGTTCACTAGAAGGGTGGAGACAAATTTAAAAGCCAAAAATTTTTAAGGAATTTAAGGAGTGGAACCTAGAAAAGGTGTTAAGTTGAAATAATGTTTCTCTGTTTATAAGGATATTAAAAATGAAATTGAGGGATTTTGAGTCATATTTTTAAATATTTTACTAAATGTTAAAAGCATTTTCTTCTGTAGTATGACCATACATATTTATAAGGTAAAATAAATATAACTTCTGCATGAAATATCATAATTTATTTTTACTTTGGCACAGTTAAGCCACATTTTATTTGGGAAGTAGTGCTGATAGGGAGCAATCATGTGAAACCATGTTCAAAAGAAAATGCCCAAGTTTCAAAAGTATCTTGCTTTTAATACCATTTTTTAAATACTATTAATTTTAAAAGTATTGTCAGAGCCCACTGAAATTCAGTTTAGAAATGTAATTTATATTTTTTGCTCTCTCAGATGAAGCCTTGAACGTATGTTTCTAATAATTTAGTTAAAATATGCTGAGTTGGATATTTTTTAAGACAATCTGTTTTGAAAAGATTCCAAAACATTTGTTTGAAAAGGCACTCAGCATCTTGATGAAAACTGCTGGAAAAGAAATTCAGAGTCATTCTGCTCTCAGAGTACCCAAGCCATCTAAACTGGTACAGTTAACACTTCTGTTTGAGGCCAGGAACCAAAAAATATAGCACTTCTTGGACTGCTTTTCAGCAAGCCTTCAAGCCAGTTTAGTGGTTGACATTAATGCCGTTGGATTTTCAGAGTAAAAAGCTACAAATAGATTGGAATCTACATCTATTAATATTATACTTGTTAGTCTCTTTTAGTAACTCTTGGTCAGTTGCAGTCTCTGTTTTATGTTGGCATTAGAACTGTAATTCATTCTTTCTTGAATTTTGTGGGGTATTCTTGAAAAAAAAGAAATGAATGCATGTGACCCCAGGTCTGATTAAACTGTCTCCTGGATGTAAATATTTTTACACTGCTTTTTAGTACTGCTGTTACAGTAGATATACAAATTATATAGAACATTGTAATGCTTTAGGAGTGTTGGTAGTTACCTAAGGCTACCAAACTTATAAGTAGGGATAGTTTACTCAGCTTCTGACCCTCTTGTTTTCTTTATATCCCCTTCAGATTTATTGACGTCCCTTACTTCACTTAGTAATTATATGCTTAGTAGAGATAGACTGTCATGTTGATCTATATATCCACATATTTGCTCTAGTAAGTGCTCAATTTTAAGATATATGTTGGATTGAACTGGAGAATACTCATCCTATTTAGGTGCTGTGGTAGAGAATAAATAGAAAAAGAAAGATTCACAGATTCTGTATACTAACTAGAGAAACAGGATTAAATTTACCATCTGTACTATCATTTCTCTAATATCTAGTAGTTAGAAAAATGACAGAAACTTAAATTTCAGTCATTTGGTTTTTCAGGTACTACCACAAGATTAGATTACCTGTCTCCAGAAATGACTAAATTTTTTATTTAAATTCAATTTAATTAACATGTAGTATATTATTAGTTTCAGAGGTAGAATTTAGTGATTCATTAGTTGTATATAACACCCAGTACTAATTCCATCAAGTGCCCTCCTTAATACCCATCACCCATTTAGCCCATCCCCCTACCCCTTCCCTCCAGTAACCCTCAGTTTGTCTTCCTATAATTAAGAGTCTCTGTGGCTTCTCTCCATCTCTGTTTTTGTCTTATTTTTCCTTCCCTTCCCCTCTGATCATCTGTTTTGTTTCTTAAATTCCACATGTTAGTGAAATCATGTTATTTGTCTTGCTCTGACTGACTTATTTCACTTAGCATAATACCCCCTAGTTCCATCCACTTCCTTGCATATGGCAAGATTTCGTTCTTTTTGATGACTGAGTAATATTCCGCTGTGTATATATACCACATCTTCTTTATCCATTTATCTTTCAATGGACATCTGGGCTCTTCCCTTAGTTTGGCTATTGTGGACATTGCTACTGTAAACATTGGGGTGTATGTGCCCCTTTAAATCACTATGTATCCTTTGGATAAGTACCTAATAGTGCAGTTGCTGGGTCATAGTGTAGTTCTATTTTTAACTTTTTGAGGAACCTGCATATTATCTTCCAGAGTGGCTATACCACTTTGTTTTCCCACTAACAGTGTGACCAGGCTCCCTTTCTCCACATCCTTGCCAACATCTATTGTATCTTCAGTTGTTAGCCATTCTGACTGGTGTGAGGCATTATCTCATTATGGTTTTGACTTTTATTTCCATGAGGCCAAGTGACAGTTGAGCATTTTTTCATGTGTCTATTGGCCATTTGTATGTCTTCTTTTGGAGAAATGTCTGTTCATGTCTTCTGCCCATTTCTTGACTGAATTTTATGGTTTGGAGTGTTTAATAAGTTCTTTATAGCTATTGGATATTAGCCCTTTATGTGATAAGACATTTGCATATATCTTCTCTCATTCCATAGGTTGGCTTTTAGTTGGTTGACTGTTTCTTTTTTTTTTATAATTTTTTTATTATTACTTAAATTTTTTTTTCCAGTGTTCCAAGATTCATTCCCCATTCCCCACACCCAGTGCTCCACGCAATAGGTGCCCCCAGTACCCACCACCAGGTTCTCCCATCCCTCCACCCCCATCCCTCCAAGTCCCTCAGTTTGTTTCTCTGTCCAAAGTCTCTGTTGTTTCGTTTTTCTCCCTGGATTACCCTGCTTCCCGTTTACTTTCCTTCTCCCACTGTCCTCCAGGTTACCCCTCATGCACCGCAAGTAAGTGAAACCATGTGATACTTGACTTTCTCTACTTGGCTTATTTCACTCTGGTTGACTGTTTCTTTGCTGTGCAAAAGCTTTTTATCTTGATGAAGTCCCAGTAGTTCATTTTTGCCTTTGTGTCCCTTGCCTTTGGAGACGTATCTAGCAAGAAGTTGCTGTGGCAGAGGTCAGAGAGGTTGCTGCCTGTGTTCTCCTCTAGGATTTTGATGGATTCCTGTCTCACATTTAGGTCTTTCAACCATTTTGAGTTTATTTTTGTGTATGGTGTAAGAAAGTGGTTTCATTCTTCTACAAGTGGCTGTCCAATTTTCCCCACACTATTTGTTAAAGAAACTCTTTTTTTCCATTGGTTATTCTTTCCTGCTTTGTGGAAGATTATTTGGCCATAGAGTTGAAGGTCCATTTCTGGGTTCTCTGTTCTGTTCCATTGATGTTTTTGTGCCAGTACCATACTGTCTTGATGATTACAGTTTATGACTAACATAAAATTTAAGCTTCTTTTAGTACTGTAAGTTCAGAAGAGTTACATGGAACCAGAGAAATTTAGGGATTTGAGAGTCACTGGGGGAAGGCAATCCTTTTCATGCTACTCTGCCTTGTCTTTCTGTTTTGGAGTGTATTACGGGAAGCTTAGAAGCAAATGGAGGGCATTTTGTTAAGGAACTGGTAGGGTTAATGACTAAAAATTATTAAACACCAGAATCTGCAGTTGTTTGGGACATAGTTCTGAGAAAGAAGCATACACACAAATAATAGCATAATAGGATTTGTTACTGAAGTCCAGATAAAGTAGAATGAGGCAAAATATCTCTAGTGTCTTGATGTTCCATTTGATATAGTACTTTGGATGTTTCACAAGGGAGGTGGTTGAGATCACGAATCTTAAGTACATGAACCAAGCAGTAGATATTTTGTCATAGTAAGTAACTTTGGCCCATAAAGAAGGAGTGGAAACTCTTTAGTAGAAGAGAGTAGTTCCTCTTTAGTAGAAGAACATTTATGACAATAATTTCTTTGATTTAGTGCCAGAAGCTTTTTGAGAGATATTAAAAGCAGTATGGGTCTAAATTTCATTGTTGAAAACTGACAGCTGCTGTACTTCTTTTTAATAACTGACTGAAGCTCTTTATGTTATGTCTCCCCTAAATTCCTAAAGATTAAAAAAGTGTATTTATAATAGTATTATGAGACAAAAGCATTAGTCTTTGGATTGGATAATACTTCTTTTGTGACATTTTCTTTTCCCACCAAAAGTGAGAACTGAATGCCTTGCCTTGGTACAACCCATTTCTAATGGAAGACAAGAAGTTATTTTCTTCAGTGGCTGACTTCCAGAATTTCTGGCTGAATGTTCTTTGTCAAGTGTATATTCCCTTCTGTAGGCCTTTCTATATAGAGCCCACAAACATCGTCAATGTGAATGATGTCATTCAGAGGGTTAGTGACCATGCCTCTGCCATGAACAAGAGGATTCATTACTACAGCCGGCTCACCGCTCCTGCAGACAAGGCACTGGTAAGGGGCAAGCATTGCTAATTGTCTAAAGTTAAGTTGAAATAAACAGTGAACATCATAAACGAGGGAAACTCCCAGTGATTGAACTTTCTGCTGGCCATATTCCAAGGATGGCATGATGGAAAATCAAGATAGTAATTAGTACACATCTTACATCTCAGACTAGTTCATTCTTATCTAGCCTGACGTAGAGATTTGAAACAATCTATGTTGACAGTAGCCTAAGAGATTTTTTGGATTAAATTCTGCTAGTCCCCAATCCTGAGAGCTCTGAGGAGGATAAACTACTTCTAAATAACTTTAGGTCATTGATAAGTAACACAAATAATAATAGATGTGGTTAGTCTGTTCAGTTATTAAGTTTGAAACTACAAGGGAAAAAAGTTTTTAGTTTTTACAGGAGTGGGAAACTGAAATACATATGAAGAAATACAATATTTTACTATTTAGCAATGTCCTTTTATAGATCAAAAACAAGGGTCAAAGAGCAGATTCTAAACATTTTAGGCTTTGTGGGCCATATACTATTGCATATTCTTCACTTTTAATTTTTTTTTTTTAACATATCATTTATTTGAAAGAGAACACTAGGGAGAGAGAGAGCAAGCAGAAGTGAGGGGCAGAGGAAGAGGGAGAAGGAGGATGCCTGCCGAACACAGAGCCCGACATGGGGCTCGATTCCAGCACCCTGGGATCATGGCTTGAACTAAAGGCAGACGCTTAACTGACTGAGCCGCCCAGGCACCTCCATTTCTTTGTTATGATCATTACAATATATAAACCATTCTTAACAAAGAGGCTGTAAAATAATATGTTGAATGGTGGATTTGACCATGGGTGATAGTTGTTGACTTTGATCTTCCAAAATCTGTATTACTATTTTAGGATCAAAAATATATATTGGGGGACACCTGGGTGGCTCAGTTGTTGGGCGGGGAAGCCTGCTTCTCCCTCTCCCACTCCCCCTGCTTGTGTTCCTGCTCTCTCTCTCTCTGTCAGATAAATAAATAAATAAATAAATAAATAAATAAATAAATAAATAAATAAATAAAATCTTTATATGGGGGTGTGTGTGTGTTTGTATATGAAGTAATCTGGTTGCTTATAAGAATCATCACATATGAGATATGCAGAAACTTAAAAGATTAAAGTAAAATGGAAACATTCTGGGAGGAAAAATGATATTTTTATAGATAATAATTTAGAAAAAGGAGAATGGAACCAATATTCTTTAGATGTTTACTGAGGGACAAGGCTTGGGATATCATTTGAGCATAGATATCTCAATTAAAGACTTGTGAGGTATTAAGATCTCCTATTGTATAGCTGAAGTAATGACTTCCAAAATATTCTAGTCATTTTTTCCCCAGTTTTTTCATTTTCCTCCCTTAGACCTTTATGTCAGTACTTTTAGTAAAGTCTTAGTTCCAACAGAATTATCTAAGCCCTCTGTGGAGCAGAAATAATCTAATGACTCTGGGTCTGATTCAGACCTTCTAGAGGCTCTACTTGTGGAAGCAGACTTCAGAAATACTGGTTGAGCCAGTCTAGTCCTAAATGAGCATTGTTTGCCTGAAAATTAAGTCAGCATTGTATATCAAGATGAATACCTTTTTGTTAACTGACAGATGACTCTAGTAAATCAAAGTGTATAAACAATGATAAACAGTGATCTAGAATTAACAGCAAGACATGACCGTTTTTAATGAATGTATGTTTATATCCAGGCTCATTTCCTGAGAATTCCAAAATTATTTTTATTAAAAGACGTTTAAGGGAAGAACAGTATGAAACCGCATGTTTCGGGATTTTACAGAGTTGTGCCTTTTTATTTCTGAAAATTTCCTCATTTTTCTTAATATTTTAATTCTAAAATGGGGAAAGGAAGAAAATTATTTGACTGCCAACATCTCCTAGATCCTTGTTAGTAAAAGTGTGGCCTGCATAGGCCAGCCATATTGGCATCAATGACAACTTATTAAAAATGCAGAATCTCTGTCCTTATTCCAGACCTACTGAGTCAGAATTTGTATTTAACAACATCCCTGTGTCTGTCACAGGAAAATTTAAGTTTGGAAAGCATTGCCCTATGCCTGGGTGCTGGGTTACTTAGTTGGTTGATTGTCTGCCTTCAGCTCAGGTCATGATCATGGGGTCCTGGAATCGAGCACCTGCATTGGGCTGTCTGCTTAGCAGGGAGTCTGCTTCTCCCTTTCCCTTTATATGCCGCCCAGTTTGTGCTTGCTCTCTCTTGCTTTCTCTATCTCAAATAAATAAATAAAATCTTAAGACAGAGAAAGAGAGAGAGAAAGGAAAGAAAGAAAGAGGAAGGAGGGAGGGAGGAAGGGAGAAAAGCACTGCCCTGGATTACTGCCATAGTATGGAATTCGTTTTATCTGTAACTCTCAAGAATTTACAACTTCTTAATCTCTGTCTTCTAATCCTGCCTCCTGTAACTTTAAATTTTCACTTTTTCTGAACTTTCGTAGCCATCATGGTTTATCCTCTGCCTGACACAGACGTGGTCCTTCCCCTTTTTTCTTTTAACTCCCTTGAAGAAGGTAATATAACTCAAACCTAGAATGATTAAGGGTAAAAGAGAAGGCAGCAGACACATTTCCATATATGCCTTTTTATCTCTCCAAAATAATTGTTTCCAAAGCCACAGGAGGCATAGCATTCAAGACATGTTTACCCACAAGATACTACCAATTATATACATAGAGAAGGACTCGACACTTTTTCCTTTTGTACCAGTCCATATCCTGTCTACCTACTGAGGTCCAATATTCCATCACTTCCTTGACGTCTTCCCTAACTATTCTAGTCCCTGTTACTGATACTGCAATACAGTATCCCACCCTTAATTTTTTTCTCTTCTAGCCTTATCTAATTGCTTTATATGTCTTCCAGCTGGAATTTAAGTTCTTAAAGTTGTGGACTGTATTTTTTTTTCCTCACTAAACCTAGCACAGAGTTGTAGATTTACATAGTAGGTGCTAACTATAAAAGATTGTTGAGGGACGCCTGAGTGGTTTAGTCTGTTAAGCCTCTGACTCTTCATCTCAGCTCAGGTCTTGATCTCACTCAGGGTCATGAGTTCAAGCTCTGCATTGGGCTCCATGCTGGGCTTGGAGCCTACTAGAATAAAGGGGGGGGGCACCTGGGTGGCTCAGTCAATCCTCTGACTCCTGCTTTTGCCTCAAGTCATGACCTCAGGGTCATGAGTTGGAGCACTGAGTGGGGCTCTGCCCTCAGCCTGGAGTCTACTTAAGATTCTCTCTCTCCTTCTCCCTTTGCCTCTCCCCTAACTCACATGTGCTGTAAATTAATTAATTAGTTAATTAATTAATTAAAATATTTTAAAAAGAGAAAAGATCATTGATTGATTTATTCCAGTCAGCTCCTGTGTTTTTAACTACTATACTGGACTTCATATTCTCAAAGGACTGTTCTCAGAGGGATGGGCAGAATTCTACCAGGAGACTAATTTTTTTCCCCGCTCTGGGGAGGTAGAATTCAGAAGATATGTATGGAGAGCTATGTGTATAAGAAAATGGTCATTCTGTGTGTCTTCAGCCTCTGTTGGCTCCTTGCCTTTTGTTTGCATATTCTATCTTTAAGAATCCTTGCTTGCCCTTTCCTTAGGCTATGTTAGCTCACTTGTTACTTCTGCTTTTTAAATGCTTTTCATATATATTTCCTTTCCTTACTTTGTATTGATGTGTCATTTCTTTATAGTTTGAGTTCCCTACCTCTTTGCTAAAACCTATTCCTAGGGGCGCCTGGGTGGCTCAGTTGGTTGAGCGACTGCCTTCGGCTCAGATCCGGGAGACCTGGGATCGAGCCCCACATCGGGCTCCCTGTTTGGCGGGAAGCCTGTTTCTCCCTCTCTCACTCCCCCTGCTTGTGTTCCCTCTCTGGCTGTGTTTCTCTCTGTCAAATAAATAAAGTCTTTAAAAAAAAAAAAACCCTATTCCTAGAGTTCAGTGGCCACTTGGTTCTTGAAATTCCCCTCACTTAAGGCCCAGATCTCCTCCATTTAGAATTACTTAATCTCACTCTTTGCTGACTCTTCTTTACCATGAAAATGAAAAGAAAAATATTTTTATAGTTGCATATTTTAAGAATTCATTATCATTTCACATGAACATTTTATTGCTCTTATTCTCTAAACTCCTGGTCCTTTAAATCTTCTACTACATTTGGAAAGGGTTTTTTATATTCATTAATCAGGGATACATGCTGCTTGTTTGTTCTTGATATTAAGAATTGTGTCTAGAGTCAGGTACTCTGATGTTTAGAAAATATCCTATTTTGCACATTTACTGGTTGTAACATTTCTCTTACAACATTTCTTCTTTTACTAGATTGCCCCAGATCATGTAGTTCCAGCTCCAGAAGAGTGCTATGTATATAGTCCATTGGGTTCTGCTTATAAACTTCAAAGTTACACTGAAGGATATGGCAAAAACACCAGTTTAGTGACCATGTGAGTAAAACTTCTTTTTGAAGCATAACTTAAACTATATGTAAATGAAAATTCCTGGTTATTTTCATTTTTGTCTTAATTAAAATGTTTAAAGAGTCAAACTCTATATTTTTACTGCTATTATTTTGTGTTTTCAGTTTTATGATTTGGAATACCATGATGGGAACATCTATATTAAGTATTCCTTGGGGCATAAAACAGGTAATAAAATTTTTCAGCACACTTTTTGCCTGAAATTGTTTCTCTTTATATTGTAAGTTTTACAACAGAGAGTTTTAATAAATCTATACATTTATTGAAGAAAATTGATAATTGTATTTAATTTTACATTGTCAGGTTTTTTTTGTAATTGTTTAGGGTAAGGTAATGTAATAAGGTTGCATATGAATTTATTCTAACATGATGATATATGTTCTTCTATATTTGTATTTTTATACAGGCTGGCTTTACTACTGGAATGTGTGTCATCATGCTGATGGGCATTTTAACGCTTTATTGCTGCTACAGAGTAGTGAAATCACGAGCTATGATATGTAAGAGTTTGCCATGGTGAAAACAGAGTAACCATTGGGTATTTCTTGTTGAAGTAGATCACTAATGTGTACATTCCACATGTGTGTTAATTATTTTGTGCCTAAAGATTTATTTCTCTAATTCATAGCATTGAGCTGAGCTGATATTTCAATGAACTAGTGACTGCCTTTGAAATTCAGAGAGGTTTGTAGTTCTTCGCAGAATGCATTTAATTTGTTGCTAATTTCCTGATAAGAAAAGTATTAAGGTCATATTTTAAAAGTAAAGTCTTTTTCAGAACTAAATTGAAAATTCTGTGATTCTGGGGTGCCAGGGTAGCTCTGTCAGATAAGTGTCCGACTCTTGATTTCGGCTTAGCTCATGATCTTAGGGTCCTAGGATCCAGCTCTACATCAGCCTCCTCACTCAGCACAAAATCAGCTTGAGGATGGTCTCTCTCCCTCTCCCTCAGATCCTCCCTATGTGTTCACTCACTCTCTCTCTCTCAAATGAATATATCTTGAAAGAGAGAGAGAGAGAGAGAGGGAGGAAGAAAAGAAAAAAGGAAAAAGGGGCGCCTGGGTGGCTCAGTGGGTTAATGCCTCTGCTTTCAGCTCAGGTCATGATCTCAGGGTCCTGGGATCAAGACCGCATCGGGCTCTCTGCTCAGCAGGGAGCCTGCTTCCTCCTCTCTCTCTGCCTGACTCTCTGCCTACTTGTGATCTCTGTGTCAAATAAATAAATAAAATCTTAGAAAAAGAAAAAAGGAAAAAGAAAAGAAAAGAAAATTCTATCGTTCTTAACAGTTAATGGTGACTTTTGATCTATCCCCCACCAAGAGATCTAAATGTTGGAATCTTCTACAAGTACAATGTGACTAGAAAAATAATGAAATATGAACGTGTCCTTTTTAGTGAATTCACAAAACTTAATAATACATTGCTTCTATTCATCTCTGTAAATTCTGGATCAAAGAAATTCCTTTTTAGATTTTTTTAAACTAATTTAGATAGACATTATTTCAGTGAATCTTAGAAATTTTGAATCAAGAGACCAGGCTTTGGGGTGCCTGGGTGGCTCAGAGGGTTAAGCCTCTGCCCTCAGCTCAGGTCATGATCTCAGAGTCCTGGGATTGAGCTCTACATTGGGCTCCCTGCTCAGCAGGGAGCCTGCTTCCCCCTCTTTCTCTGCCTGCCTTTCTGCCTACTTGTCATCACTCTCTGTCAAATAAATAAATAAATCTTAAAAAAAGAGAGAGAGAGAGAGAGACCAGGCTTTATCTTAAGTTTTTGGGAGAGAGGGCTCTCTTAAGCCATGGTATATTTTGTCTTAATTGTATTATTTATTTTTATCCCTTTCCCATTTATCCTCAAGTCCCTTATAGATCTGCCAAGTTTTTGTATGATACAGGCATTAGCCCTTTATCGATTATTTCTTGTCAGTTTTCTTTTTCATTCAACATTTTTTTTCAGTGTTCCAAGATTCATTGTTTATGCCCCACACCCATCGCTCCATGCAATACATGCCCTCAATACCCACCACCAGGCTCACCCATCCCCCCACCCCCTCCCCTCCAATGACTTTTGTAGCATGAGTTTGTTTATGTCTACCTATCTTTTCCGCTGTAATTTCTGTTTCTTTATTTGATAGAAAAGGATAATCCTTCAAGGTCTATTTTTATATAGTCTTCTAACTTTTCTTTCTTTTAATTTTTGAATTGTTAGCTCATTTGTCTAAAATTGGCATGTAGTATAAGGTATGACTCAGGAAAACCTGCTATATGTCATTTAAGTATGCCAGTATTGTTGAATAATATCTTCTGACTCTTACTCATGATTTTGCTTAGCCTTGATTTATCATCTGTTTTACTAATTACAAAATATTATGATACTATAATCTGTTTCTTATATTATCTGTATTGTTTTGTTGGCCTGCATTTCTTTTTATGTATTTGTTCTATAATGTTTTAATTTCTGTTATATCATTCCACAGTCTAATATCTGGTGATAGAATATTCTTAATATTTTGCCAAATATTTTGAGTTAATTGGGGGAACACAAATTATGATTATGGGATATATGAGTAACATCTAATTTGTTCTTTCTCTTGTTTCATCTAGCATCAGTGGATACTGCTACCTGGGAATATCCAGATGTCTGTAGATACTATTTTGGCTCCTTTGGACAGTGGTCGAGTCTCCTTTTCTCCTTGGTATCTCTCATTGGAGCAATGATAGTTTATTGGGTGCTTATGTCTAATTTTCTTTTTAATACTGGAAGGTTTATTTTTAGTAAGTATCCTTTATGCTTTCACCATATGTTATAACCATATCCATATGCTTTACCAGTAGTTACTTTCAGATACAGTAACTACTGCAGTGTTTTAGTTTCAGCCTTAAATTCTGGACTTAGGATAAATAAAGCAAAATGTCATTTGTAATTCTGGAAAATACAGTTGATTCAGTTGTTCTATCATAGATGGATATCATAGATATACTTTTAGTATCACAGACATACTTTTATGCATTTATGAACTCTTTGTGTATTTGTGCTTTATATGTAAAAAGAATAAGGGGTGGGTTTTTTTGCCACTTACAAACACATTTGTTCCCCCTTGGTGTCATTAGCTTATCCACTGAAAAAACATGATATATGCTTATACCCACTCCCTACTTCAGTTAACTATTATAGATACAGTTTTCTTTTTTAGATAGAATTTGCATTCCTAGGAACACAAATCTCAGCCATATGATTTTGATGAATACATCCATGGAACCCATGCCACCTTCATGAAACCATTCCATCTTCCCAGAAAGTAGTGATGTATTTTTTAATTATAAAGATTCAAATTATGAATATTTGTCTTGAATCTAGCAGATATGTTGAACTCTTATTGATTCTAAATTTGTAAGTTCACTTAGGATTTTATGTTTAGATGGTTAAAGCGTCCATGAGTAATGAAAACTGCCTGTCCAGTTACCACTTTGTGAGTTATTCATACATAATACGTTCATTTATATTAATATACATATATCATATATACACAAACACACTATATATATGTTTATATGTACACATATATAGACATGTTTATCTTTTAAAGTATAAAGTTATGTAGATTCAGTCTCTGGTAGACATCCTTACATTGTTCTTGTGGAAATCTTTCACCATTAAATGTTAAGGTTATAGTATGTTGGTTATACCCTTAAGCAAATTAAAAATGTTCCTGCCTGTTATTTTCTTAAGATTTTTATTAACGTGTACTGGATTTTTTTTTTAAAGATTTTATTCATTTGACAGAGAGAAACACAGCCAGAGAGGGAACACAAGCAGGGGGAGTGAGAGAGGGAGAAGCAGGCTTCCCATCGAGCAGGGAGCCCGATGTGGGGCTCGATCCTGGGTCTCCAGGATCATGACCTGAGCCGAAAGCAGTCACTTAACCAACTGAGCCACCCAGGCGCCCCCGTGTACTGGATTTTATCAGACACTTAATACTCTACATCTCTCCAGATGATCATAAATCTTTTCTCCTTGATGTTTTTCATAATTTTTTTTTAGAGAGAGAGAGTGAGCAGGGTGGGGTGGGACAGAGTGACAGGGAGAGAGAGAGAACGCTAAGCAAGCTCCATGCCCAGCACAGAGCCTGACATGGGCTGGATCTTATAACCCTGAGATCATGACCTGAGCTGAATCCAAGAGTTAGATATTTAACCAACTGAGCCACCCAGGCACGCCAGTCTTTAAATTGTTTTATAGTACATTAAATGAATACATTTTATATTATTTAAATCATTCTTATATTCTGAGATAGAATTAGTTTAGCAGTCATGATGTATATTTTTAAATTTCTATTGCATTCAGTTTACTTTGGAGAGGAGTGGGGTTACTATTTAGAACTTTTGTGTCTTTTCAAAAGAGATACTAGCCTATTGTCTGTGGTGGTTTTTTTTCTTCATACTGTCCTTGTTGAGCCTTGATGTATTAGGCTACTCTAACAAATTACCATAAACTGTTTAGTTTAAAACAAGACAAATTTATTCTCTCAGTGTCCTATGTAGAGGTCCAAAATTGAAGGGTCACTAGGGCTCCACTCCTTCTGAAGCCTTTAGGGAAAAAGACTCCTTCCCTGCCTTGTCCTAGCTTCTGGTTGGTGTGTTGGTAATCCTTGGTATTCCTTGGCTTGTGGCTGCATCACCCAATTTCTGCCTGTCTTCACGTGGCCATCTCCCCTCAGTGTGTCTTAGTGCAAATTTTTCTCTCCTTATTAAAGATATCCGTCATTGAATTTAAGGCCTCTCCTAACCTGTATGACCTCACCTTAACTTGATTGTACCCACAAAGAACCTATTTCCAAATATGGTCACATTCTAAGGTTCCTCTGAACATAAATTGAGGGGAGAATATTCACCCTACCATAATTGGTGTCAAGGTTTTACAAGCCTTATTTGAGTCTTTGGCATCAGGAAATAGGTAAAGATTGATCACCTCCAATCTTATCGCTAATAACCCTTGAAGATAGTACAAAAACCTAGAGCACTACTTTACTGCTTTTATCTTGAGAAGCATAGAGTGGAAGTGAATAATCGACATACTTACTTTACAACCTGAAAATCTAATCCAACATTTTTTATCATCTCATTTAACTTTCACATTAAACACTTACGGGTTACTAAGGTTATAAAGATTAACATCAAACAGAATTAAGTGACCTCAGTCTAACGAGAAAACATACTCTTTACCCATTCTCTCATTAACTGTAGAATGATTTGAATGCTCAGATATCTACATATGCTTTTTTTTTGAGATTTCAAGCAGTCAGATACTTTGTTTTTCTTTTCAAAATTTTATTTAAGTTCTAGTTAACGTATAGTGTAATATTGATTTCAGGAGTCAGATTTAGTAATTTATTACTTAGATACAACACCCAGTGATCATCATTAACAAGTGCCCTCCATAAGACCCATCACCCATTTAGCCCATCCCCACCCACCTCCCTTCATCAGCCCTCAGTTTTTTCTCTGTTAAGAGCCTCTTATGAGTTGCTTCCTCTCTCTTTTTTCCTTCCCTTATGTTCATCTGTTTTGTTCTTTAATTCACATATGAATGAAAAATTGTCTTTCTCTGACTAACTTAATTTGCTTAGCGTAATACACTCTAGCTCCATCCTCACCATTGCAAATGGCAAGATTTCATTCTTTTTGATGCCGAGTAATAATCCAGTAATATGTACACACACACACACACACACACACACACACACACACACACGTATTCACCACATCTTCTTTATCCATTCATCAGTTAATGGACATTTGGGCTATTTCCATAATTTGGCTATTGTTGATAATGCTACTGTAAGCATAGGGGCACATGTACCCTTTAGAATTTGTATGTTTATATCCTTCAGGGAAATACATAGTAGTGCAACTGCTGGGTTGTAGGGTAGTTTTATTTTTAACTTTTTTTTTTTTTTTAAGATTTTACTTATTTTGACAGAGAGAAACACAGCCAGAGGGGGAACACAAGCAGGGGGAGTGAGAGAGGGAGAAGCAGGCTTCCCGCCGATCAGGGAGCCCGATGTGGGACTCGATCCCGGGTCTCCGGGATCATGACCTGAGCTGAAGGCAGTCGCCCAACCAACTGAGCCACCCAGGCGCCCCTATTTTTACCTTTTTGAGAAACCTCCATATTGTTCTTCAGAGTGACTACACCACTTTGCTTTTCCACCAACAGTGTTAAGAGGGTTCCCCTTTCTCCGCATCCTGGCCAACATCTCTTGTTTCCTGACTGGTTAATTTTAGCCGTTCTGACCAGTGTGAGGTGGTATCCCATTGTGGTTTTGATTTGTATTTCCCTGATGATGAGTGATGTGGAGTATCTTTTCATGTGTCTGTTAGCCATTGGGTTGTCTTCTTTGGAAAAATGTCTATTCATGTCTTCTGCCCATTTCTTGACTGGATTATTTCTTTTTTAAGTGTTGGGTTTGATGAGTTCTTTATAGATTTTGGATACTAACCCTTTATCAGATATGTCACTTGCACATGTCTTTTCCCATTCTGCATATGTTTTATACTTTACTACTTCCTTTAGTATAACTTAGTGGGTACATGTGAGCAATAATTACTACATAATCTTCAGTCTATAAAAGCATATGTAATACTTTATAAAAGCTTTAAGTGATCCTCCAAATAAGTTTTGCTGTTTTGTTGGTTTTCCCCTTCTGCAAGGGAATATAAGAAGTAACTATATAATTAGTAACTATACTCATCAATTAGTGTGAGTAGAAGAAAAAAATTATACACTTTATCTTGATTCCAGGGCTATAAATTCTGCCGTGTGGGTAGATTTTTTTTTTTAATCTGCAATCATGTAAAAATTTTCCATAGTGGGAACTGTGAAGCTAATGACATCATTCCTGTAAGTAGAAAAAGCTACATGAATGGTGAAGCTGTGTTACCAATGAACCAGGCTTCGTTCAGTGTTCTAGGTACTATTACCACACAGTAAATCCATAAGATTTTTGTAGATCAAAGATTTCAGGGGGTGATTGATTTAGCATCTTTCATTTGGTATTAAACAGTATTTTTTCTATAATTTTTAGATTTTATTCATCACATTAATGACACAGATGCTGTACTAAGTACCAATGATAGCAACCCTGGTAAGTAGTTTGAAATGTAAAGTTTAGCTTGTTTTTTTATTTTCTACTTTGCTTCAGAAGGAATTTTTAAAGTAGAACATATTGCTTTATTTTAGCTAAGTAATTAGTGCAGCGTCATTACCATTATGTTAACTGAGCCAGCATTAAATTGATGGCAACCAATGTGTTTCAAAAAAAAAAAAACAAACCCCATGAAAGGTTGTATTAATGTGAGCTAAGCAAGATTGAGTTCATATTATACAGTTCACAATGGTCGCTTCCATCTATTGAATCCCTGTTTGCCTATGAGTAGTTAATACATATTTTTTTTAATTTTTTTAAAGATTTTGTTTATTTGACAGAGAGAGAGAGATCACAAGCAGGCAGAGAGAGGAGGAAGCAGGCTCCACACTCAGCAGGGAGCCCAACATGGGCCTCAATCCTAGGACCCTGAGATCATGACCTGAGCTGACGGCAGAGGCTTTAAGCCACCCAGGCGCCCAGTCAATACATATATATATATTTTTTTTTTTAAGATTTTATTTGTTTACTTGGCAGAGAGAAACACAGCGAGAAGGGGAACTCAAACAGGGGGAGTGAGAGAGGGAGAAGCAGGCTTCCCGCCGAGCAGGAAGCCCAATGCGGGCTCGATCCGGGTCTCCGGGAACATGATCTGAGCCAAAGGCAGTCGCTTAACCACCTGAGCCACCCAGGCGCCCCAATACATATTTTTAAGAGTGTGTATCTTCACTAATTTTTTGGAAGTCTAGAAGCATAGTTCTCAGGTTTTTGACTTTTATAGACATTTGCTGTATTATTTACTAATATTTAAGATACACAAATCTGCATCCTGTAAGCACAGAAAAATAAATTCAAAGCTTGGCAAAAAAAAAAAATCTTGATTTCTTAGAAAACTTTCCTTTAATTAATTTGTTCAGAATAAATCTTTGTGACTTGTGGGTTTATCCACTGTGGCAGTCATGAGGAAAGTGAATATAAAAGCTAATGTAGGAACACCTAGGTGGCTCAGTCAGTTAAACATCTGCCTTTGGTTCAGGTCATGATTTCAGGGTCCTGTGATAGAGCCCCTAGTGGGGCTCCCTGTACAGCAGGGCCTCTGCTTCTCCCTCTGCCTCTCCTCCCTTGTTCTCTCTTTCTCTCAAATAAATAGATAAAATCTTTAACAAAAAAAAAGGTCAAAGCTAATGTAACCTTAACAGTTATACTGTTAACCTTTAATATGACTTAAAGCTTTACGGATTAATGATTTAGATTTCAGAATATTAGATTTCAAAAATACTAATGTATCTTTAAAAAATACTAATGTATCTTTATGTTATTTATTTAGATTTAGAGTTTAGATTTCAGAGATACTAAATTGATATCATTTTGATGGAGGAACACATTGATCAATGAGAAGAAAATTCATTCTGTATATATGTATTTTTAAGATTTATTTATTAAAGAGAGAGAGAGCACACTGCCAGGGAGAGGGGCAGAGTCTTAAGCCCCAGTGAGGGGCTCCATCTCACCACCCTGAGATCACGACCTGTTCCAAAACCAGGAGTCAATGGCTTCTTATGTGTCAGGAACTATTCTAGACTCTGGGGATATAATGAACAAACAGAGGTCTCTCCTTTCTTAAAGCAAACATTTCAGTGTTTCCTATTCAGTGTCTTACTTTGTTCCTTAATTAAACTCATTAACCTGTGTTTCCTTAATACTAGCTAATGAGTGAGTGCAGTACCAGCGTTTCTGTGGAGATGCACACGTGCACACACATACACTTTTGAATAACTCTACGAACGTATTTTGCTATGATTGTAAAATATATTAATAAGTTTCATGATTACACTGATTTGGAGAATACCATCAGCAAAATTGGTTTACTTTGCATTCTTCTCTTTGAATGATGTGTTAACTACTATGAAACAATCCATCTCAGTTAATATAAAATTACAGTTGATCTTTATTGGATACTTACTGTGTGCAGGCATTATCCTAAATGTTTTACAGAACCTCTGAATGGTTCTGTAAATGTTAACTTCACTTCCTAGATGGAAAAACCAAAGCACAGAGGAGTTAATGACTTGCCCAAGGTTACATAACTACCAAGTGACAGAGTCAAGATTCATTATTTAGTCAGTTTACGTCCATAGCCTGTGCTCTACCACTGTAGTTACCAGCACAAGAAAAATTCAAGTTAATTTACTTTTGTCCAGACACAGGGAAAGAAAGTTTATGTTAAAATGCTGACTAAGCAAGAAAAATAAGTGTTTGCCTTTGTGGCAATGCCAGACAGAGAATAAAATTAAAAACAGAACTTATAATGAATATATCATTTTCTCTTTGGCTAGTAATGAGAAAGCTTGTTACTTGTTAGGAGTATTTTTCACCAGCCGTAAGAGTTGTTTTTAAAGGGCTGATGATTAGGAAAATACTATTATGAAATTAGAAACACAGAATGATTTGTATCCTCTCTCCTAACAGAAGAAATTGCCACTTGAAGATCAGTGTTAGGAAAAATATGTTTTACTCAATTTCCAGTTCTCTAGATATCATCTAAGCTGTTAGGCTGCTATAAAATGTGATAAACTTTTAGAAGAATTATTCCATATTGCTGAAATTCAAGATTCATAAGCTATAAGCAGTAGTTAGGTTTTGGCAATACCATGTCATCTGTTTCAATGATGTGCACTTTTTATTCCAAACCCATAGATTTTGTTTATTGTTAAAGAAACCTGTTCTGAGGTGGCTGGGTGGCTCAGTCAGCTGGGCATCCAACTCTTGACTTTGACTTAGGTCATGATCTCAGCGTTGTGAGACTGAGTCTCACGTTGGGCTCTGCACTGGGTGTAGAACCTGCTTGAGATTCTCTTTTTCCCTCTCCTGTTGCCCCTCCCCCTCTAAAAAGAAAGAAACAAACAATCCTGTACTTTGCCTTTTGTGGGGGTTATTAGCACAAAGGTAGCAAACAATCACTCTGAATATTTCTTGCATTATTGTATAAATAAAATCAAATACCATTCAGTCCCGTATTTTCTTTCTGGCAGTGGAACCAAAAAATGGTAGGATAATTTTATAGCTTCCCATAGAAATTAAGGATATACCTCAGAATTTTCTAAGATTCTCCCACTTCTAATTATTTGTAAGTAAAAGTTTCCTAATGTGTTTAAATATAACCCTCTATTTTTTTTTCCGGAAAGCAGAAACTTATTCATGATACAAGTTGAGGTTGGTAGTGCAAGTGTCAGTCTCTAGGGTAATCACTTTGTATTCATCGTGGTCTTCACTAACCTGATGCTTTTCTGTTGCAGTGATTTGTCCAAGTGCTGGGAGTGGTGACCGTCCCGACAATGGCTCTATGATTTTCTATGCCAATGACACAGAACTCCAGCAGTTTGAAAAATGGTGGAATAAGTCCAAGACAGTGCCCTTTTACCTCATAGGGCTCCTTCTGCCACTGCTTAATTTCAAATCGCCTTCTTTTTTTTCAAAATTTAATATCCTAGGTAAGTTGAGGCATTGTGTTATGGAGCTTGTGTGTAATAGTGTTCACACTGGATTCTGTGGAAATCTGATCTGGCTGGGGAGAGTACCTACCAGGCCTGTTCACCTATGTTTAGTTTGTTCACTCATATGTTACTCTGCTTTCTGGTTTTCTTTGTGGAGTTTGACTCAGAGAAAAATGTAGATGACCATTTCAAGTCCAGGTTCTTTTTTTTAAAGATGAGTTATTAGATTTCCCATTCTATCCTGACTGAACCACTGTTCCTCATTTCTTTGGTGGATACAACTAGAGAAAGCAGATTAAGATTTCAAGAGAAGAGGGGCGCCTGGGTGGCTTAGTCTTTACCTGTCTGCCTTCAGCTCAGGTCATGATCCCAGTGTCCTGGGCCAGAGCCCCACATCAGGCTCCCTGCTCAGCAGGAGGCCTGCTTCTTCCTCTCCCACTCCCCTTACTTGTATTCAGTCTCTTTCTCTCTGTCAAATAAATAAATCTTTAAAAAAAAAAAAAAAAAAAAAAAGATTCAGGAGGAGAGACCCAAACTGGGTATTACAGGAATTCTCAATATTAAGGATTGGAAACATAAGAATTTACTTTGGGAGGTTATGAAATATTTTTTCCTACAGTTTCTATTTAAGAGTATAGCACAGAAATATCACCTTGTTTTCAGCCTGGGATATCATTCTCTAACTCAAACTAATGTGATTTGTTCTACTCTTGCTCTCCTCCTCAGTGCTTTTTCTTTACTGGAACACTATTTGTCTCCTTCAGAGAATAGACTTCTTACCATGAGCCCAGTTTTTCAGAAATTTCTGAAATCACTGAAGAAATTTCACAAATTTCTGCATCATTAAAGGAATGTTTTTGATCATGTCTTCATTTGCAGTGCTGAATTTTAAGATGGCACAAAAGAATCCCCAATGAAAACTTAGATCTGGTTAACTAAAGATAAGGATAATATTCGTAACAAATTGATAACCCCAAATAAACCATAGGGTTTCACCTCCTCTCTATAGTTCTGATCTCCTGGTAGGCAGTGTAGGATATAAAATAATTAGATTATTCATCACATCAAGGAGTTAGCTTTTGGGGATTTCAGAAAGGGTGAGGATATTTCTCTATACCTCTCTGCCTCACAGTAGGATTCTCTGCAAAACTGCCACAGACACACACAGAAAATCAAGCACTGAGATATAAGCTTTGGCCTCTTGTTTTTATCGTTTCTGTATCAGCTAAACTGCAGACCCACAGTAGAGCTTATATAGCTCATTTGTGGTTTCCTGATTTGCTTGCCAACTTTCCTGTGGAACAGATCTTTAGAAGTTAGCAGTTTATATGTTTATATATAAAAGTTAGCAGTTTATATATTGCTAAAACAGTCACTAGACTTGTAACCAGGTTGATTATTCTCTACCTCCTTAAGAATATTTTGCTTTTGCCCTTTTTTTTTTTTTTTGGTACTTTTGTTTTAAAACTATAGCTTCTTTACAGAAGTTAGTTATCTAATTCCTATAGAAAGAAACCCACTTGGATTTCCTGACACTACTCCATAGTGACCGGACTTAATTCCTTAAAAGGAAAACTCTCTAACTTCTAGCTTGCTAAAAATTTTGAATACCTACTTCACCCTGTGTATAAATAGCTGTGAATGGAATCTATAATCTTATCTAGCAGGTAGTACGACACAGTCAAACCATTCTGTAGACACTAGATCATATTGTTCATGGATTCTTTGGCTTATCACATTTCTCAAATAGTCTTATTTGAGAGTCCACATTCACTGCTTTTCTTTCTTACCATCTTACAGTAAATGCTATGACAGACTTTTCCAGCATATGACCATCTCTGATATTCCAATACAAAGAATAAGAGTCAGTTTCATGTTGCTTTTCTTCTGCTGTGTAACCTTACAATTTTGTAACAAATTCTTTGCAAATATCCTCCCCTTAACTCAGCTCTTAAATAAGTCAAATAGTTTTGCATTCTTTAATATATGAGCGACCTTCATTTAGTTCTTCTTAGGCCTACTACATAATGTTTTGCCTTCTGAAAACTCATATAGCTTGTTTCTATTCTTTAGATCCCACCTGGGTTTTAGTGGGAAAAATCAATGTGAATAATTTCCAAACTTTGCTGAGAATATAGAAACAAAGCTTAATTTTAAAATGGTCTATAAAACACACAAATATGATAAATGGTTTCTGAATTTCTTCTCACAGGCACAGTGTCTGTTCTCTATTTGATTTTCCTTGTCACCTTTAAGGCCATACGCTTGGGATTTCATTTGGAATTTCACTGGTTTATACAAACAGAGTATTTTGTACCAGGTAAGCTGTTTTGACCAAATAATCAATAAATTATAAAAATGTGACCTTTTAGTTAACTATTGTTAAGTATTGTTATTATAAAACAAATGGTATTTTTTTAGATGAGTAGTTTTTATTAATGCTATTAATCTAAAAATGGGAGTGCAATTAAAATTACTCTGCCTTTGTCTCAGGAGTAACCAGGGCCCTTTGTCATTTCTGCTTGAGAACTGAACTTCAATGAAGTTATAATGCAATTAAAAAATCAAGCTCATTTTCTCGACTTTTCTGGAGAAGCATGCCCCTAGAATTTCAGAAGCTTAGAACATAGTCACTGATTAACATATGTGGATAATACTGTTCATTAACATCATTGTTCTCTTCTGGTTTTTTTCCCTAATTGCTTTTCAGGCTAATTAAGATGGTAGTTATTAAGTGTGCCCTCCCTCCCTTTTTTTTCTTATGGTTATAACTTGGCAATTATTTTAAGTTTCACCCAAATTTAGTGGATTGGGCGTATCATAAAAGCACCGTAAAGCAATGAATGGACAATGCTAAGTGAGAAAACAGATTAGAAAATGAAAGTGAATATTATAGTAGTATCCTGAAAACTCATAAGGAGAAAGGAGTACAAAATTCTCTTGTTGATTTAGAAAGATAACTTTCTTTCCAGTCTTCACCTGTTAATTCAGGTAGTCTATTCAAGTCTATTTAATATCTAGTGTTACTCTCTGAAAATTGTAATTGTCTATTCTCTGAAGCAATTATAATTGCCTATCATTCCTTCTGTTCCTTTTGTTACAGTATGCCTGGGTTTTCCGAGTGTGTTGAGTTGTTTGTTGGAAGCTGTTTGTTACTATGGTTACTTGGATCATCTGGGTGCATTAGCTTTAATTTTTTTATTTCTGTAAGAAGCCCATAAAGACTAAAAAGTCATTGTAAATTCAGGATAAAGGAAATACTAGAGCCTGAAAGGCATCCTTCTCTTCCATATTGTATTTAAAATTGGATATGGGGTGCCTGGGTGGCTTAGAGGTTAAGCCTCTGCCTTCGGCTCAGGTCATGATCTGAGGGTCCTGGGATCGAGCCCCACATCGGGCTCTCTGCTCAGCAGGGAGCCTGCTTCCCCCTCTTTCTCTACCTGCCTCTCTGCCTACTTGTGATCTCTCTCTCTCTGTCAAATAAATAAAATCTTTAAAAAAAAAATTGGATATGAATGAAAATGACTACTTTAGGCTAGTGCTTATATTCATTGATAAAAGTAGTGTAGGATTTTTTTCTAAAATTAGGTCCATACTGATTTATATTAAAAGTCTTAGTGATAAATATTTCTGCTAATAATAGGACATGAGAGAAATATGAAAAAAGAGTATAAATATTTAGAAGATGGAAAAGAAAACATATTTAAATATTTATTAAGCCGCTTATTTTACTTTATTCTGTTTCTAAATGATATGAAGGCAGAACCATGGGGATTACAGAGGCTTGTGTTTATATTTATGGTCCGGAAATTAGTTACCATATTATGAGTGAAGAATTTTTTTTAGGAATCAAAATATGTCATAAATTTTTTTCAGTAAAGGCTAATTAAGAATCAGAGAACTTTGGAGGGTATAAGTCTTTACTGTCCTGATGAAGAATTCACATAAACTTGTAATTCTGATTGAATCTCTATTTATATACTTTTGTTAACCAAAAATTTCTTTCTCAATGCAATGGATTCTATTGCCCTCCTTCCCAGGTAATTGGAAAAATAGAAAAAACTACTCATATGTGTTTTATTCTATTCTTTCCTGCCTCCAGGACTTTATTTCTGTTGTTATCCCTTCTTTCTTCTTAGTCACGCACCATCAAATATTTCCTTTATTCTATTCCTACCAGATAAAAACCTATCTCTCTATCTAAAAACAAAAACTCAGATAATTCCACATTCCCCTCTGTTATTTCCCTTTAAAGAAAAACTCTTTGAAAGAGTTATCTATTCTCACTCTTTTTACTTCTTCTTCCATTTTGCCCTGAACTCATGTTTGCTAGGCTTTTGCCTCAGTCACTCCACCATATGCAGTAACTTCATTTTAGCCAAATCTAGTGACCAGGTCTAATATCTCTGCCTGCTCAGCTTATCAGCAGCATGAGCACATTTGGTCACTCCTTTCATCTTCAAACATTTTCTGAACTCCTGAAACCCCATTTTCTCTTGAATGTTCTGCATGACTCCTTTCTCACATTACTTACCAGTCAATTATGGAGTTATCTAGGGTTTTATTCAAACTTCTTTTCTCCCTACTTTTATTCCCTAAGTAATGTCATATAGCCACCTGGCTTTATTTTTTTTATTATTTTTTAAAAGATTTTATTTATTTATTTGACAGAGAGAAACACAGCTAGAGAGGGAACACAAGCAGGGGGAGTGAGAGAGGGAGAAGCAGGCTTCCCGCGGAGCAGGGAGCCCGATGTGGGGCTCAATCCCGGGTCTCCAGGATCATGACCTGAGCCAAAGGCAGTTGCTTAACCAACTGAGCCACCCAGGCGCCCCACCACCTGGCTTTATATATTGTCTATATGGTGACTAGTCCCAATTTTATATCTCTAGGCCAGATGTTTCCACTGTGATCCATCCTTATATATCTACTTGCCCCTTCTACATCTCCACCTGGACCTCCACTAAGTATTTCAAACTTATATTTACAGAAATAAAATATTTGTTTCCTTCATCCACCCCATCCCACCTACCTGCTTTATCTGTGTTTCTAGGTTTCTCTAAGAAAGTGGTAGCTCCAATTTTCTGCTTGCTCAGGCCCCAAACTTTAGAATTATACATGATTGTTTTCTTCCCCCACCTTCCATATCTGCAAAGCATGTAAGCTGTACTTTTTAAATAAACTGAGAATCTAACTACTTTTTACCATTTCCACCAGAAAGAATTAGTCAAGCTGCTAATCTCTCACTTGGATGATTATAGTAGCCTCTTAACTAGTCTCACCATTTCCACCCTGCCTCCCTGTCTATAGTCTGTTCTACATCTAGCAGCCAGAGTAAGGTTTTTAAAACGCAACCTTCAGAAGCTTGGTTTCCCATCTCAGTCATCTCATTTAGAATAAAACAAGTCTCTGGGCACCTGGGTGGCTCAGTTGGTTAAGTGTCTGCCTTTGGGTCAGGTCATGATCTCAGAGTCCTGGCATGGAGCCCAGTATTGAGCTCCCTACTGAGCAGGGAGTCTGTTTCTCCCTCTTCCTGCCACTCCTTCTTGCTCATGCTCACGCTTTTTCTATCTCAAATAAATAAATAAATAAAAGGATAAAGCAATCCTCTGTCCTATATGATCTGACTCCTAACTTTCTGTCTGCCATCATTCCCTACTACTTTTCTATTTATTCAGTCCACTCCAGCCACAGTGTTGCCCTTCTGTTCCACAAGAATGGCAAGCATACTCCTAGCTCAGAATCCTTGCACTAACTTTTACCTATAGATGAAAGGACCTTGTCCTTTGTTAGGTAGCCACCTGGTATTTATCATTAGAGAGGCCTTCTCAGGCTTCCTCCCACTCCCACTTCTTGGAGCTTATTTTTCTTTAGTGCTCACATCACTACCAAATCTTATATGCAAGTGTCCCTGGTTATCTAAATCTGTTAAGTTCCTAATTCTAATAATGAGTTGAAATATTAAGAGATATCTAGTATTCTAATCTATTTGGTTCCTGAGTTTCAGGTAGAAAGTAGCAGAAGTTAAGATAACAAAAGACTTTCTAAAAATGTTTCTTAATCTGTTTGGTTCTTGAATTCAGAGGGTAAAAGTTCAGTTGGTAAGGAATACCTGTGTTTTTTTTTTGACTTTGTATCTGTCATCCTTAACGAGAATGCTAGCTCCTGAAAAAAGGGATGTTGTTTTTGTTTTCTGTACTTCTCTATTACTATTGTATCCCCCAGGCGTGTAATAATTCCGAGGGCATAGCAAGTAGTCTGTAAACAATGTTGAATCAATAAAGGTGTTAATCCCTATTCCCTCTTGAATCTCATTAAAACAATAGTTAAGAAATAAATGTAAAAAGAGGCTCCTGGGTGACTCAGTCAGTTAAACATCTGCATTCGACTCAGGTCATGATCCCAGGGTCCTAGAATCTATCTAGCCCCACATCAGGCCCCCTGCTCAGTGGGAAGCCTGCTTCTCCAACCACCACCCCCCCGCACCTGTGTTCCCTCTCTCACTGTGTCTCTCTCTGTCAAATAAATAAATCTTGAAGAAAAAAAAAAGAAATGTAAAAACAAACACAAAGAGACGGTAGACTAGAACAGCAGACAAGAGACAGCAACAGATTTTTAGAACCTGGAAAGCTGGTAAGATGGTTAGACTGACAGCAAAGCAGACAAAGCTGAAAGTAGAGAGGGATTCCATCATAAAGGAGGCCATTTTGAGCTATCCATCGGAACCCTCAGTATTTGGAGGCATTTGCATCCCTCTGAAAGCAAGAGTAAGGAAAAGAGCGTAAAAATGGGGAGAATTCTTTGAAAGTTTACATCAGGAATAGATAGATAGTTAGATTATAAACCCCTTTTCCTCAACCTAGCAAGAGATGGAAGAAACTGAATTAGTCAGGCTCAGAACTCAGGTTCTCCACACACAACAAAGGGTGGGGAAAAGGCTTTAGTCTGAAAACAGGGACTAAGTGAAATGTTATGTTAAGTGGTAAGACTCTCCTCTCTCCCTGTACCCCTCCAATACTCTTTTCTCTACTCTTTGGCTCCCAGAATGCTGACAGCGTAGGATAACAGAGGATTCTCCTCTGGAGAAACTGACAAGTCCAAGAGGAAAGACCTAGAGTCTTAGACAATTTGGGTTCTACCAAAGAAATGGCAGGTACCTTGCTTGTATCAGACCACTTAGATGTTTACTAAGTATACATTTTTTGTGTGCTTCACTTTTCAATATAAAAAAATAGGCAAAGGTCACTAGATATTTGTGGAAAGTCTCTTACATGAAAACAAAACTTGGTCAGGGAGAAGACCTTGAAAGGAAAAGAACTTAAGAGGGAATAAGAATAAGAAAACTTGCAAAATATACCATCTCAAAGTGACAAAAGAAAGTGGTATATCCATGAAACAGTATTTGGGTGCCAAGGAAGGAAAGAAGGAGGAAGGTTGGTCTTAAAAACCAAAAATATATTAGAAATTAAGAATGCAAAGAAAATTTGAAAGATAAATCCAACTTCCCAAAAAGTGGATTAGGAATCCTGGATGGATTGAAGAAGGGAGGGAGGGAGGGAAGGGAAGGAAAAGAGAGAAAAGATAAGAAAACTAAAGCATTAATCCAGGTAGCCTAATAACTAAAAATAGTTCCATGGACCAGAGAGAAAATGAAGAGGGGGGGAAATTATCAAAGAAACAATTTAAGAAGTTTCTGGCTTACCAAAGAACATGGGTTTCTAGAGGTACAGGTCCCACACCTGTGAATAAAACCCACACTGAAACCTATCATAAGATTTCACAACCCCATGGATAAAGAGAAGACCCTGAAAGCTTCTAGGGATGAAGAACAGGTTTACACAAAAAGTTTGGCGTCAGAATAGTCTCAAGCTTCTTAACAACTCCTAAAACTAAAAGAGAGAAGTGTCATGAAGATCTCCGGATAAGTTATTTTAACTTAAAATTCTAAGTCAAGTGTTAGAGTACAATAGATATTTTCAGAAGGTAAAGTCTCACAAAATTTTACCTTCCATGCACTCTTTCACCCCCCCCCACAAAAAAAAACCAAAACCCTGCAAAATCAGTAAATAACAAAATTCTAGAAAACAGCTGTGCGGCAGGCCTAGCAAGCAACCTGCCTGGATCACTGCAGTAAACAGAGGGCCCCAGGAGGCATTTTTTCCAGAAGGAAAATGAAGTGGAAAAGATTATGTGATGTGTTGTATAGAGTGGAGTTTTACCATTCTTTTGTGGAGATTGGGGAAAAATTAATGTTAAGTAGACAGGCTACGTCCAAATCTTCATAAACCTCCATAAAAATAGGCCAACAAAGGTATTTTTATAGAAAAAAAATGTAATGATAATACATTTCATGGCTTAACTGTGAATAATATAGAATATTCATCAAATTAAGACACTGAATAGGCGGCGCCTGGGTGGCTCAGTTGGTTAAGCCACTGCCTTCGGCTCAGGTCATGATCCCGGAGAGCTGGGATCGAGTCCCACATTGGGCTCCCTGCTTGGCAGGAAGCCTGCTTCTCCCTCTCTCACTCCCCCTGCTTGTGTTCCCTCTCTAGCTGTGTTTCTCTCTGTCAAATAAATAAAATCTTAAAAAAAAAAAAAAAAGACACTGAATATTGATTTTTACAAAACCAAGATTAGAATTAAGATTATATTGGGGGGAGAGGGGATGGAAAAATGTGAGTGATGGTAGTAATATAAAAGGACTAAAGTCTTCTGGTGGAAAATCAATGGATTATGTCTAAAATTTAAAAAATAAAGGAAAGGAATATAAGCATATTAAAAACAAGAGTATAAATTTAAAGTTTGCTGAATAAGTTATAAGTGGTATAATTAATTACTTCTGGGAAACAGGCTTCAGGGTGGGAGGTATGAAGCAAGAGAATGCTGGTTTTCGTTGGAAGCCCTGTAATACTTGTAACAATTAGTGCACACCTAGTACTACATTTTTTAAATGAAAAACTGTTAAATGCTTTGAAACTGATGTCAGAAAGACTTCAGACACTGAGCTCCAAGGATTATGCAGTGATTTGCCGTTTGTTAGCAGTATTGTGTTCATCTGCAACCAGAAAAAATAATTTTATAACCATATATACTTTAAATAGTTTTGTTATTAACTTTCCATTAGGAGCAGACTACATTCTACCATGCACTCATTGATCCTTAATAATGCGTCCAAATATAATGGAATTTATATTCTTGTATTTTTTTTAAATGTAGGTCCTACCCTTTTTTGTTTTTGCTTTTGAACTTTTTATTGAGGCATAGCATACCCATATAAAAGTGCACAACTCTTAGGTATACAGTTTAATTTTCACATGTACACAGATACCCAGAACCAGAGCAAAAACTAGCACTCCCGAAGTCCCTCTCATTATGCTTACCGGCCACTGTCTCCCTGCAAAGTTAACCACTGTTATAACTTCTAACCCTAAAGGTTGGCTTTGTCTTTGTTTTGTTTTGTTTTTAAGTCATGTAAAAGACATATAGAACATATATTCTTTAGTGTCTGGCTTCTTCCAATCAACATTAAATTGTGATATTGATCCATGTGGTTATGTCAATTTGTAGTTCATTCTCATTGGTATTTCATTGTGTAACTGTACTCATAATTAGTTTATCTTTTACTGTTCAAGGACATTTGTCTCTAGTTGTTTAGTATTGTGTTTATTGTTGTACCCTATTCTTACACCTATCTTAAGGTGAAACCTTTCTCTTGAGTATAAACCTAAGAGTGGATTTGCAAGCTCAAAGGCTATGCATATATTCTGCTTCGGTTGGCTTTCCAAATGGCTTTCCAAAATTGTTCTATATTTCAAATGGATAAAGTGCATATGAATTATACCTCATTGAAATTGTTGAAAAGAATCTCAGGTTTTTAAGAAAGTTACACGAAAAGAGTTTTTGTTGGTTGATTGGAAAAAGCCGGATATTTACTCATTCTGTTTTGACAAGTTAGAAACAACACTGGTATCACCTGCTATGGTTAGAAAAGTTACAAGTTAAAAAACTAAGAAGTTGCTTCCGAAAGCATTTAAAGGTAATAGAAGTTGATTGCTCTAAGACAGACAATCAACATTACTGAAGGGAGCTTATTAAAAACTGCAAGATCGGGGTGCCTGGGTGGCTCAGTTGGTTAAGCGACTGCCTTCGGCTCAGGTCATGGTCCTGGAGACCCGGGATCGAGTCCCACATCGGGCTCCCTGCTCGGCGGGAAGCCTGCTTCTCCCTCCCTCACTCCCCCTGCTTGTGTTCCCCCTCTGGCTGTGTTTCTCTCTGTCAAATAAATAAAATCTTTTTAAAAAATTAAAAAATAAAAATAAATAAAAACTGCAAGATCTTAGCAAAAAAATCATTCTGAAGAAAAGTTTAAAATAGAATTTTGACCACTTACATGGCTGAAGTCCTTTATTCTGAATATAAATAAATACCTCTGATTATATGCCATACATTGTCAAAAAGAGATGTGGCTCACTGCCCTCCAGAAGCTTATAGTTGAACAGTAAGACCAGTTTGTGAGTTACTCATCATAAGTGTAGAGATAAATCAAAGAGACAGTAGAGGAATTGCGTATCAATAAAAATTTGAAATCAGAGAAGGATTCTTTTAAAGGCCAAAAGGAATTCTTTACATGAAGAATTGGTAGAAGGGGTATATGCAGGTCAGTAGAACAACATGTTTAAGCAACAATTAAGGCCTAGGATAACATGACCCATTTAGGAAATTACAAGAATCTGCGTAGCTGGAATGAAGGAATACTAGATGAGAAGGGAATAGAGTTAAGGATAAAGAGGCAAAGTCCCAATCATGAAGTGCCTTCTCTTTTAAGCTAAAAATAACATTTGTGGCACTGAGACACTCCTTCCCCTTTATTTAGGGTTGGCTGAAGTAGGAGATAGTCCTCTATGACTCCAGGAAGTCAGTAGGATAGAGGAAAAATTGTCCTATAATTCCCTGCCTAAAAGTAGGATTCATAATGGAGCTTCTGCAGTCAAATGCATTAATAATAATAATAATATAATAAGTTGGGGTCAGGTGCTATAGCCTCATTTATGCACTCTCTCTGAACCAAGAGAATATATAGAAAAGCAGTGTTGGTGAAAATGCTGTCAGAATGTTGATGTGCTAAAACACTGCTGAGGTGATAATTGATAGGTGGGTGATGACTGATCCAGTTTGTATATTTTTGGCTCCTTTAACGTAAATGAATTGACCATGCATGTCTAGGTTTATTTCTGGGCACTGTCTTCTGTTCCACTGATATCTGTGTCTCTTTTTTGCCAGTCCCATACTGTTCCAATTATAATAGCTTTGTACTATAGTTTGAAATCTGGGATTGTGGTACCTTCTGTTTTCCTTTTCCTCAAGACTGCTTTGGCTTTCAGGTTCTTTTGCAATGCTATACACATTTTAGGATTGTTTGTTCTGTTTCTGTGGAAAATGCCATTGGAATTTTAATAGGGATTGCATTGAATTGCTTTGGATAGCATGGACATTTTAGCTGTAATAATTCTTCAAACATGGACATGGGATATCTTTCCACTTATTTGTGTCTTCTTCCATTTCTTTCATTACTGTCTTATAGTTTTCACCTTACAGGTTTCACCTCTTTGATTAAGTTGATTCTTAAGTACTTTATTCTTTCTGATGCTGTTATAAGTGGAATTGTTTAGATTCTTAATTTCTCTAATAGTTCATTGTTAGTGTGTAGAAATGCAATAGGTTTTTGCATATTGATTTTGTATCCTGAAATTGTACTGAAGTTGTTACAGTTTTTTGGTGGAGTCTTTGGAGTTTTCTATATATAATATAATGTCATCTGAAAAGGGAGACAGTTTTACTTCTTCCTTTCAGATTTGGGTGCCTTTTATTTCTTTTTCTTGGTTAATTGTTGTGGCTAGGATTTCTAGCACTGTATTGAATAAGAATGGTGACAGTGGGCATCCTGTCTCATTCCTGATCTTGGAGGAAAAGCTTCCAGCTTTTCACTGTTGAGTATGATGTTGGCCATGACCTTTATTATGTTGATATACATTCCCTCCAGACCCAATTTGTTCAGTTTTTATCATAAATGGATGTTGAAGCTTGTGAAATGCTTTTTCTGCATCCATTAAGCAGATCATATGATTTTTATCCCTTGTTTTATTAATGTAGTGTATCACGTTGATTGATTTGTAGATATTGAACTATCCTTGCATCCCTAAAATCCCACTTAATCATGGTATAGAATTAAGTTTGCTGATGTTTTGTTGAGGATTTTTGCATTTACGTTCATTAGGGATACTGGACTATAATTTTCTTTTTTTGTAGTGTTCTTGTCTGAATTTGATATCAAGATCAGGGTAATATTGGCCTCAAAGGGAGTTGGGAAGTGTTCCCTCCTCTTTTATTTTTTGGAAGAGTTTAAAAAGGATTATTATTAATTCATCTTCAAATATTTGCCAGAAATCACCAGTAAAGACATCTGGTTGTGCCTGGACTTTTCTTTATTGGGAGATTTTTATTACTGATGGAGTCTCTTCACTAGAAATTGGTCTGTTCATATTTTCCATTTATGATTAAGTCTTGGTAATTTGTATGTTTCTAGTAATGTATGTATTTCTTCTAGGTTGTCCAATTTGTTAATGTATAAGTGTTCACAAGTCTTTTATAAATCTTTGTTTTTCTGTGATACCAGTTGTGATGTTTCCTCTTTCATTTATAATTTTTTTTATTTTGAGTCCTCTCTGTTTTTTCTTGTTTAATCTAGCTAACGATTTATCTATTTTGTTTATCTTTTGAAAAAGCCAGCTTAGTTTTATTAATCTTTTCTATTACCTTTTTAGTCTCTATTTCATTTATTTCTCCTCTCATCTTTGTTATTTCCTTTCTTCTACTTTAGGTTAATTTGTTTTTTTTTTCTCATTATTACTTGAGGTATAAAGTTGTTTGGGTTTTTTTAGATTTATTTATGTATTTTAGAGTGAGAAAGCGAGCAAGTATGCGCTCGAGCAGGGGAGGGGACAGAGGAAGAGGGAGAATCCTCAAGCAGACTCAATGAGTGCATAGCCTGACTTGGGGCCCAATCCCAGGACCCTGAAATCGTGACCTGAGCCAAAATCAAGAGTCGGATGCTCAACTGCCTGAGTCACCCAGGCATCTAGTTAGGTTGTTTATTTGAGATCTTCTTGTTTCTTAATATGGATGTTTATCACTGTAAACAGACCTCTGAAAACTATTTTTGTATCATCTTTTAAATTTTGGTAAGTTGTATTTCCATTTTTGTTTGTCTCAACATCTTGATTTCTCTTTTGATTCCATCTTCAGCTCATTCATTGTTCAGTAACATGTTACTTAATCTCCACATATTTGTTATTTTTCCAGTTTTGGTGTGTTCTTTTTTTATAATTGGTTTTTAGTTTCATACCATCGTGGTTGGAAAAGGTACTCGGTATGATTTCAGTTCTCTTAAATTTGTTGAGACATATTTTGTGGGCTAACATATGATGTGTCCTGGAGATGTTCCATGGGCACTTGAGAAGAATGTATATTCTGTTATTGGATGGGATGTTCTTTAAATGTCTGTCAAGTACATCTGGTGTACTTCTGAGTAGATCTGTCATTAAAAGTGGTATATGGAAGCCTTCTACTATTATTATATTGCTGTCTATTTCTCCCACCAGATCTGTTCATATTTGCTTTATGTACTTAGGTGCTCCTATGTTGGGAACATAAATATTTGCAAATGTTTGA
The DNA here is from genome assembly GCA_004023965.1 of Spilogale gracilis. Taxonomy (NCBI): domain Eukaryota; kingdom Metazoa; phylum Chordata; class Mammalia; order Carnivora; family Mephitidae; genus Spilogale; species Spilogale gracilis. Next base: position 67,559 of record PITA01011089.1, read on the forward strand.
TGAGTTTATCCCCTTATTATTATATAATGACCTTCTTTGTTTCTTGAAAGAATCCTTGGTTTAGAGTCTATTTTGTTGAATACATATAGCCCTTCTTTCTTTTGGTTTACATTTGCATGGAATATCTTTTTTCATCACATAACTCTGTCTGTGTGTGTCCTTAAAGCTGAAGTAAGTCTCTTGCAGGCAGCATCTGGTTGGGTCTTGTTTTTTTTTTTTTGTTTTTTTTTTTAAGGTTTTATTTATTTGACAGAGAGAAATACAGCTAGAGAGGGAACAGAAGCAGGGGGAATGAGCAGGGAGCCCGATGTGGGACTTGATCCCAGACTCTGGGATCATGACCTGAGCCAAAGGCAGACACTAAAAGACTGAGCCACCCAGGCATCCCGGTTATTTTATCCATTCAGCTACTTTGTCTTTGGGTTGGAGAATTTAGTCCATTTACATTTAAAATAATTATTGATATATACAGTGACTAACTGAACATAATTTAAAAGAAATCTTCTCTCTAGAAAGTCATCCCAAGGAAATCATCCTGGATGTGCACAAGAAAAAAATAAATAAAATAATATAAAATAAAATAATTTTTGATAGGTATGTACTTAATATTGCCATTTTATTAATTGACTTCTGGTCGTTTTGTAATTCCTTTGTTCCTTTCTTTCTCTTTTGCTCTCTTCCTTTGTGATTTGATGACTTTGAATTCTTTTTTTTTTTTTTAATTATTTTTTTTTTTATTGTTACTAAAATTTTTTTTCCAGTGTTTCAAGATTCATCCATTCCCCACACCCAGTGCTCCACACTTTAGGTGTCCCCAGTACCCACCACCAGGATCTCCCATCCCTCCACCCCCCTCCCTCCAAGTCCCTCAGTTTGTTTCTGTGTTCAAAATCTCTGTTGTTTCGTTTCCCTCCCTAGATTACCCTAGTTCCCATTTGCTTTCCTTCTGCCACTGTCCTCCAGTTTGCCCCTCAT